>SZWC01017633.1:39182-51745 GCA_023375785.1 Penium margaritaceum | reverse complement strand
CGTCCACGCGCGAGCGTCAGCTGGAGGAGTTCATTGCGCTTCAGCTCGGCCTGCCTCGCCCTCTCCCCTAGGGAAGTGCGAGTTGTGTCACCTCTTGCTCGTCCCCATTGCCCTGCATGACTGAGGTTGAGCTGCGGTCGTGTCCTAATTCCTTGTCTGTCTCGCCATCTTTTGTGATTTCCTCTGCCCCCCTTTGTGACGACGTCGCATGGCTTGATGATTGGCAGTCGCGGTTCGCGCCCCCTTCCAACGCGTCCGCGTCTTTCGCTTGCTGCCATGTGACTGTCAGTGATCTGGCGACACCGGTCCAAGACCCCGCCGAGACCTGGATCATCGACTCCAGAGCCACGCATCACATGACGGCCTCTCGCAAGGCCTTTAGTATGCTTGGTCCTGTTGGCGATGTATCCAGGGTCCGGACGAGCTCCGGACAGGTGTTACCTGTCCGCGGTGTTGACGTCGTTCGTTTTCGTGGTTATACCGGTGATATCTTCTTCACCAATGTCCTCTTCGTCCCAGGTCTTGAGCTCAACCTGCTATCCGTTACTGCCCTTGACCGCATGAGCATGGACGTTGTGCACTCGCGTGGTGTTGGCACTGTGTCGTTGCATCCGTCCGATCTTTTCGTTCTACACACCACCACCCGTGGCAACCTGTGGCACGTACCTCGTCTGTCCTCTTCTCCTTCTGTCCCCTCCTCGTCGGCTGCCACAGGCCATGTGTTTGTCACCGCCGCCTTTGCCATGTCCACTGTGCTATCGTAGATAGCATGCTCTGCACACAGCCGGCCAAGGGCCTTGACCCGGAGACTTTCCCTCTCCCGTGTCCCGCAAAGTGCATTGACTGCGCGCGGGACAAGATGCACCGGTCCACATACCCTCTGTCCTCCTCCCGTGCATCCATCCCTCTAGACCTGGTCCATTCCGATGTCATGGGTCCTCTCCCTACCGAGTCTGTCGGAGAGCATGGCCATTATGTCCTCACCCTCACGGATGACTACTCTCACTACCGTTGGGTATTCTGCCTTCGGGAGAAGAGCGATGTCGCCCATGCCATTTAGGATTGACTTTTCCTTGCGAAGCGCGAGTGTGGTAGATCTCTTCGCCGCTTCTGCTTCGATTGCGATGGTGAGTACATGGGTGAGACCACAAATTTTCTCGACTCTTGCAGTATCCACCACGAGACGTCCGCGCCCTACACGCCTGCCCAGAACGGCGTCTCCGAGTAATGGAATCGTAAGATGGCTGACGTCGTCCGCACCATGTGCGTTAATTCTGGCCTCTCCGATGGCTTCTGTTTTGAAGCCATGGCCTACATGACGTGCGTCTGGTACCGGATTCCCCACGGACCCCTTCTCCGCCAGTCCATGCCATACTAGCACTGGTGCGGTCAGCGAGCTGACCTCCGCCCGGCTCGGGACAAGGGCTCCGTGGCCATTGTTTGGCTGCTCGTCCCGTAGCAGGGTGGCAAGCTCACCCCTCGCGAGCGTCCTTGGACCTTTCTCGATGTCTCTCATAAGTCCAAGGCTTGGCGCTTCTAGGGTCCCTCCCGACATTGCATCGTTGAGTCCCTCGATGCCCTCTTCTTTGAGGAGCTGTTTATGCGTGATCACGTTCACTCCGGCTCGTCGGTGTCCATCCCGTCACGTGGGGGAGTGGTGAGTCCGTCCTCCGTCCTGCCGCTAACGACTGGCATATCGCACTGTCCCTTCGAGCTAGCAATCCGTGTCGTGCCTTCTAGCCCCTCTGAGCCAGCAGCCCCAATCGAGCCCATTGGCCCCTAGGAGCCAGCAGCCTCAGTTGCGTCCGCTGGTCCCTCCGAGCTGGCGGTCGCAGTCGCGCCCGCTGGCCCCTCCGAGCGAGCAGCCCCACTCGTGTCCACTGGCCCCTCCAGACCAGCCGCCCCAGTCGTGTCCATTCGTCCCTACGCGCCAGCCGCCCCACTCGCGTCCACTGGTCCCTCCAGGCCAGCCGCCCCAGTCGCTGTCGCTGGCCCCTCCGGGCCAGCGGCCCCAGTCGCGTCCGCTGGCCCCTCCAGGCCAACAGCCCCAGTTGTGTCCGCTGGTCCCTCTGGACCAGCAACCCCGTCCTCCTCCGTCAGCCCGTCAGACTCGGTGCTATCTCCTGCCCTATCGCGCTACACGCGTGGCCCAGGCAGTAGCCTCCGACCCAAACCGTCAGTGAGCACGCTGACCGCAACACCTCGCACAGTGGCGTCTCGGCCCCCTATTGCTCCACGTGTCTCTTCCACTCCTACGGTCATGAGTGGGGACCTTGGCACCAAGGCCCTCGGCCTAAAAACTTCGGCTATCATTGCAGACCTTCACCCTGGCTCTGCACTGGGCTATGCCATGCTTCATCACGAGCATCGACATGTTGTTATTGCTCCATTCGCACGCATCCCACCTGGAGCTCGAGATGCACACGCTCTCTCAGTATGCTCCATAGCACGCCCTGAGGACCCAGCCACCCTACGCGAGGCTTGAACCTCTCCTGAGGCCGTACACTGGGATGCTGCCTGTGTTGATGAGCTCGCTGCTATCCGGCAGCACCATGTGTATGACCTCGTCAACCTCCCTCCGGCTCGGAAGGCCATCGGTGCCTAGTGGGTCTTTTGGCGCAAATGGAAGCCCGACGGGTCCATGGACAAGTACAAAGCCCGCCTCATAGTCAAGGGGTTACTCAGTTCCCTTGGGTCGATTACAACCAGATCTTTGTCCCAGTTGGCCGGTTCTCCACGAGCCGGGCACTCTTCAGCCTGGTCACCCAGCATGGGTGGGAGTTGCATCAGGTGGACGTGAGCAACGCCTTCCTCCATGGTTCACTAGAGGGTGAGGAGTTCTACATGGTGTAGCCTCCAGGCTTCGATGACGGCACTTGGAGAGTATGCCAGCAACGGAAGGCCCTCTACGGCCTGAAGCAATCGCCTCAGTGCTGGAACCAGGAGATCAACAGCACGCTCCTTCGCGACGGCTTCTGGTGCAGCACCGCTGACCTCGCACTGTTCATCAACCCGCTAGGCCAGATTCTCGCTGTTGTCCTGGTCTACGTCGATGATCTCCTCATTGTGTCGCCTGACATGGTTGCCATCCAGCATGTCAAGGATCTGCTGGACACCACTTACAAGATGAAGGATCTCGGGTCTGCCCGAGTCTTCCTCGGCATAGAGCTTGTGCATGATCGCTCCCAAAGCATCCTGCACGTCCACCAGGCTGCCTATGTGCAGACCTTGTCCACTCGCTTCGCCGAGGACCTGCCCCTCGTCCCGAGGGCATCTTCACCCATGTCACCTGATGGCCAGGTGAAGCTGAAGTGTCCTGACCCAGCCGTTCTGGGGGAGCCAGCTGACTTGACCACGTACCTGCGAGTCATCGGGTCACTGATGTTGCTGGCGACGACGACGCGCCGAGACATCGCGTTCGCCGTCAACCTCCTGGCTCAGTATTCTCNACGTCGCATGGCTTGATGATTGGCAGTCGCGGTTCGCGTCCCCTTCCAACGCGTCCGCGTCTTTCGCTTGCTGCCATGTGACTGTCAGTGATCTGGCGACACCGGTCCAAGACCCCGCCGAGACCTGGATCATCGACTCCAGAGCCACGCATCACATGACGGCCTCTCGCAAGGCCTTTAGTATGCTTGGTCCTGTTGGCGATGTATCCAGGGTCCGGACGAGCTCCGGACAGGTGTTACCTGTCCGCGGTGTTGACGTCGTTCGTTTTCGTGGTTTTACTGGTGATATCTTCTTCACCAATGTCCTCTTCGTCCCAGGTCTTGAGCTCAGCCTGCTATCCGTTAGTGCCCTTGACCGCATGAGCATGGACGTTGTGCACTCGCGTGGTGTTGGCACTGTGTCGTTGCATCCGTCCGATCTTTTCGTTCTACACACCACCACCCGTGGCAACCTGTGGCACGTACCTCGTCTGTCCTCTTCTCCTTCTGTCCCCTCCTCGTCGGCCGCCACAGGCCATGTGTTTGTCACCGCCGCCTTTGCCATGTCCACTGTGCTATCGTAGATAGCATGCTCTGCACACAGCCGGCCAAGGGCCTTGACCCGGAGACTTTCCCTCTNCATGTCACCTGATGGCCAGGTGAAGCTGAAGTGTCCTGACCCAGCCGTTCTGGGGGAGCCAGCTGACTTGACCACGTACCTGCGAGTCATCGGGTCACTGATGTTGCTGGCGACGACGACGCGCCGAGACATCGCGTTCGCCGTCAACCTCCTGGCTCAGTATTCTCAAGAGCTGCGTGATCTCCACTTTAAGGCCGCGATCCGAGTATTGCGCTATGTCGTCTTGACTCCTCGGCGAGGTCTGATATTCCGCCGCCAGCCGTCTATGGTCACAGTGGACTACACCGACAATGACTAGGCTGGCAGTCTGGACGGTAAGAGTCGCATAGGCTGGATCTTTCTTGTCGGTGGAACGGCTGTGTCCTGGCGGAATGGCAAGCACGGGTGCATTGCACGCAGCACTACTGAGGCTGAGTACGTGGCCCTTAGCTCAGGCACGTGTGAGAGTGTGTGAATGCATTATCTGTTGTCTCAGTTGTGTCAATCCGTCACATCCATCACATTGCATTGTGACAGTGAGAATGCCATGGCCATCGCCGACAATGATGGCGTGCATCACACACGCACAAAACACATCAACATTGAGTATCACTATGTGCGATCGTTGTTGCATGATGGCAACATCAGCATTGTGTGGGTTGACACAGTGCGATTGCTGGTTGACTTCTTGACCAAGACATAGAAGCGCAACTCTTTCAAGGAGGCTGTCAGTTTGGTCAGTGTNGATGGCTGACGTCGTCCGCACCATGTGGGTTAATTCTGGCCTCTCCGATGGCTTCTGTTTTGAAGCCATGGCCTACATGACGTGCGTCTGGTACCGGATTCCCCACGGACCCCTTCTCCGCCAGTCCATGCCATACTAGCACTGGTGCGGTCAGCGAGCTGACCTCCGCCCGGCTCGGGACAAGGGCTCCGTGGCCATTGTTTGGCTGCTCGTCCCGTAGCAGGGTGGCAAGCTCACCCCTCGCGAGCGTCCTTGGACCTTTCTCGAT
Organism: Penium margaritaceum; assembly: GCA_023375785.1. NCBI lineage: Eukaryota > Viridiplantae > Streptophyta > Zygnematophyceae > Desmidiales > Peniaceae > Penium > Penium margaritaceum. Next base: position 46,685 of record SZWC01017633.1, on the reverse strand, counting down.
GTCTCTCATAAGTCCAAGGCTTGGCGCTTCTAGGGTCCCTCCCGAAATTGCATCGTTGAGTCCCTCGATGCCCTCTTCTTTGAGGAGCTATTTATGCGTGATCACGTTCACTCCGGCTCGTCGGTGTCCATCCCGTCACGTGGGGGAGTGGTGAGTCCGTCCTCCGTCCTGCCGCTAACGAGTGGCATATCGCACTGTCCCTCCGAGCTAGTAATCCGTGTCGTGCCTTCTAGCCCCTCTGAGCCAGCAGCCCCAATCGAGCCCGTTGGCCCATAGGAGCCAGCAGCCTCAGTTGCGTCCGCTGGTCCCTCCGAGCTGGCGGTCGCAGTCGCGCCCGCTGGCCCCTCCGAGCGAGCAGCCCCACTCGTGTCCACTGGCCCCTCCAAACCAGCCACCCCAGTCGTGTCCACTCTTCCCTACGCGCCAGCCGCCCCACTCGCGTCCACTGGTCCCTCCAGGCCAGCCGCCCCAGTCGTTGTCGCTGGCCCCTCCGGGCCAGCGGCCCCAGTCGCGTCCGCTGGCCCCTCCAGGCCAACAGCCCCAGTTGTGTCCGCTGGTCCCTCTGGACCAGCAACCCCGTCCTCCTCCGTCAGCCCGTCAGACTCGGTGCTATCTCCTGCCCTATCGTGCTACACGCGTGGCCCAGGCAGTAGCCTCCGACCCAAACCGTCAGTGAGCACGCTGACCGCAACACCTCGCCCAGTGGCGTCTCGGCCCCCTATTGCTCCACGTGTCTCTTCCACTCCTACGGTCATGAGTGGGGACCTTGGCACCAAGGCCCTCGGCCTAAAAACTTCGGCTATCATTGCAGACCTTCACCCTGGCTCTGCACTGGGATATGCCATGCTTCATCACGAGCATCGACATGTTGTTATTGCTCCATTCGCACGCATCCCACCTGGAGCTCGAGATGCACACGCTCTCTCAGTATGCTCCATAGCACGCCCTGAGGACCCAGCCACCCTACGCGAGGCTCGAACCTCTCGTGAGGCCGTACACTGGGATGCTGCCTGTGCTGATGAGCTCGCTGCTATCCGGAAGCACCATGTGTATGACCTCGTCAACCTCCCTCCGGCTCGGAAGGCCATCGGTGCCTAGTGGGTCTTTTGGCGCAAATAGAAGCCCGACGGGTCCATGGACAAGTACAAAGCCCGCCTCATAGTCAAGGGGTTGCTCAGTTCCCTTGGGTCGATTACAACCAGATCTTTGTCCCAGTTGGCCGGTTCTCCACGAGCTGGGCAGTCTTCAGCCTGGTCACCCAGCATGGGTGGGAGTTGGATCAGGTGGACGTGAGCAACGCCTTCCTCCATGGTTCACTAGAGGGTGAGGAGCTCTACATGGTGTAGCCTCCAGGCTTCGATGACGGCACTTGGAGAGTATGCCAGCAACGGAAGGCCCTCTACGGCCTGAAGCAATCGCCTCAGTGCTGGAACCAGGAGATCAACAGCACGCTCCTTCGCGACGGCCTCTAGTGCAGCACCGCTGACCTCGCACTGTTCATCAACCCGCTAGGCCAGATTCTCGCTGTTGTCCTGGTCTACGTCGATGATCTCCTCATTGTGTCGCCTGACATGGTTGCCATCCAGCGTGTCAAGGATCTGCTGGACACCACTTACAAGATGAAGGATCTCGGGTCTGCCCGAGTCTTCCTCGGCATAGAGCTTGTGCATGATCGCTCCCAAAGCATCCTGCACGTCCACCAGGCTGCCTATGTGCAGACCTTGTCCACTCGCTTCGCCGAGGACCTGCCCCTCGTCCCGAGGGCATCTTCACCCATGTCACCTGATGGCCAGGTGAAGCTGAAGTGTCCTGACCCAGCCGTTATGGGGGAGCCAGCTGAATTGACCACGTACCTGCGAGTCATCGGGTCACTGATGTTGCTGGCGACGACGACGCGCCGAGACATCGCGTTCGCCGTCAACCTCCTGGCTCAGTATTCTCAAGAGCTGCGTGATCTCCACTTTAAGGCTGCGATCCGAGTACTGCGCTATGTCGTCTTGACTCCTCGGCGAGGTCTGATATTCTGCCGCCAGCCGTCTATGGTCACAGTGGACTACACCGACAATGACTAGGCTGGCAGTCCGGACGGTAAGAGTCGCATAGGCTGGATCTTTCTTGTCGGTGGAATGGCTGTGTCCTGGCGGAATGGCAAGCACGGGTGCATTGCACGCAGCACTACTGAGGCTGAGTACGTGGCCCTTAGCTCAGGCACGTGTGAGAGTGTGTGAATGCATTATCTGTTGTCTGAGTTGTGTCAATCCGTCACATCCATCACATTGCATTGTGACAGTGAGAATGCCATGGCCATCGCCGACAATGATGGCGTGCATCACACACGCACAAAACACATCAACATTGAGTATCACTATGTGCGATCGTTGTTGCATGATGGCAACATCAGCATTGTGTGGGTTGACACAGTGCGATTGCTGGTTGACTTCTTGACCAAGACATAGAAGCGCAACTCTTTCAAGGAGGCTGTNGACCACGTACCTGCGAGTCATCGGGTCACTGATGTTGCTGGCGACGACGACGCGCCGAGACATCGCGTTCGCCGTCAACCTCCTGGCTCAGTATTCTCAAGAGCTGCGTGATCTCCACTTTAAGGCCGCGATCCGAGTATTGCGCTATGTCGTCTTGACTCCTCGGCGAGGTCTGATATTCCGCCGCCAGCCGTCTATGGTCACAGTGGACTACACCGACAATGACTAGGCTGGCAGTCTGGACGGTAAGAGTCGCATAGGCTGGATCTTTCTTGTCGGTGGAACGGCTGTGTCCTGGCGGAATGGCAAGCACGGGTGCATTGCACGCAGCACTACTGAGGCTGAGTACGTGGCCCTTAGCTCAGGCACGTGTGAGAGTGTGTGAATGCATTATCTGTTGTCTGAGTTGTGTCAATCCGTCACATCCATCACATTGCATTGTGACAGTGAGAATGCCATGGCCATCGCCGACAATGATGGCGTGCATCACACACGCACAAAACACATCAACATTGAGTATCACTATGTGCGATCGTTGTTGCATGATGGCAACATCAGCATTGTGTGGGTTGACACAGTGCGATTGCTGGTTGACTTCTTGACCAAGACATAGAAGCGCAACTCTTTCAAGGAGGCTGTCAGTTTGGTCAGTGTGCGTCTGTGAGTTGCTCTCCATGTCCTTGCTTACGTCTCTGCATGGTGTGGGAGAGTCTGACTGTTGACTGTGTCTTTGCCCGTCCATGTGCACTACGCCTGTGAGTCATGGGGGAGTGTTGGTTTTTTGCGCTTCCTCATTGTGCTCTATTGTGTCCTTTCGGCTTCTGTACATTGGCGTGCAGATGACTGACGNAGTTTGCTGGAGCCTCCTCTCCACGGCGACGTGCTCAACTCCATCGGCAGGCCTCCTCGGCGGTCTAGCCGCCGGCGGTCACTGCCACAACAGATGTTCATTGCATGCGTCAAGCGCTGCATCTGACTGTATCGTTGCTTCTGCTGTGTTATGCTCTACCTAGGGTCCATGTATCGTATTCCGCGGCTTTATTTGGCATCATGGACCATCGTAGGCACTCTCTGGGTTTAGGCAGCCATAACTCTCTGCTGCTTTTCTTCTAGCTGTTTTTGACCGCACGACTGTGTTCGCAGCGTTGGTATGATGGTATGGTCCAGGTTTCAGGCGAAACGGACGAGGCCTGGGTTTTGGGCTGTCGGTCGTCTGCCAGGAAATAGGTTTAGGTCTATTTTCTGATTGGCTGGTTAGCTGAGTAACAAGCTCTGCAAAGTTGGGGGAGGAGCTAGAACTTGATGGGGTCTCCCATTGTTGCCCATTCTTCACTCCTAATCAGTTACTTCTAGTTTTCAGTTGTTTTCTGACGCTAACACTAGCGCGCGCGTTTCTGAGTAACCAACATAGAGCACTCAGACCTAGACTCTAGAGCACCAGACTGAGGGGGTAGCAGACTAAGCAACTAGCGTGGAAGCTCCCACGCTGCATCAACACCGCCATTGCCCCAACCTGCGCTCTAGTGTAGTTTCCTTTTTGTGCATACCCCCCCTAAAACGATAGCATTAAGAAACCTAGTGTTCACGCAACGACACACATGTGTCTATGAAACATTTCTATCATGGGCCACAACGAGAATGTACATGGCTCCACTTCTTGTACACTTGTCACCACGAAAGATGCTGTGGTGCAGGCGCCAGAGTCACATCAACATTAGTCACTTGCATCAGTGAGGTGAGTGTGAAGCGAGGCCAGAGGTGACGACGTGTCTGCGGCTCACAAACCAACAAGAAACAGTGCGACGTCGTTGAGCCTTTCGAATTTTGCATGAAAGCCGCAAGGAACATCCTGCACAATTTATTCGCCCATCGTCTGGCGAAGTATAATCTACCTACCCATCTGTCGCTGCTACTGCCATGTCCGTAACAAAGAAAACAAGCAAAAATGCATGGCGAGGCCGCATGCCATTGCGTTGACGCATGCATGGCATGCGGCGCACCCTGCTACTATCACAAACCTCTTCGTTGAAGGGTTTGTGATACTAGCAGGGGAGGTTTGTTTAGAGTTTGAGGGGAGTTTGAGACTCCCCACGCGTTGCAAGGGAATGTGGCGGGCCCTGCTACTACGGAACCCAGCAGGAGTTCACGCAAAACTGAAACCCCTAAATCCCGAATGTAATTCAGGGTAGGGTTTGATTATGGTTCGTGCCGTAAAAGAATAGTAGCGTGCATACAAAATGTAAAAAACGAAAGAGGGGCGTTTTCGATCTATCACGAGGGAGCGATGACCCCTTTTCTTTGATTGACACGCAAACCCCCCACTTTGATTTAGGGTTTTGTGTGGACCAAAAAAAAACGAAGGGGTCATCGCTCCCTCTTGATTCTCGCGTGGGAGCGATGAACCCATGTGGCTCTTTTTCTTGCTTGCCCATCGATGCATGCCACGAAGGAGAATAATTTCCCGGTTGGGATTTTGAGTTTTTTTGGGCCGGTGCTTGTTGGATGAGAGTCACACTTTGTGCTTTGTGCCTATGCGATCTATTTGGCCCTTATTTCATCCATGGACCCCCGGGCTTGTCTTGGCTCTGAGGTAGCCCCCCCGCCTCAGTCGGTTACGACCAGGGGCTTTAAAAACAATTTCTCCATGGACAGATCGAACGTTGCTACTTACCTGAAACACATCTGAAGTTGGTCGTCACGACATGCTGACTCGATCATTCTCTGGAAATTATGGCGCGACGTCGTTATGGTGCGCATTAGTGACTTTGACCGGAACGACAACCAATCGTCGTTTTTGGCACCAGTACCACAGTCAAATCGCTGGGCAAGAGGGGGGAGAGGGTGACCATTAAAGGGATCATTTGGAAGTCACCATATGTACCACTGACACAAGTCTTTGTGGTCTTCGCTGAAAATCGACGGTAGTGCTTAGTCATTCCAACCGGGTCTTTCGACGCCGAGTCCGGCGAGTCGGCGATCCCTGCGTTGAGCACACGAACGATGTGGTCAGCGGCCCATGTGGTGACCTCCAAACGATTCCTAAGAACAAAGGGTGCGGCTGGTGGTGGTTGGATTTCATGGTTGAACGCTACTGGACACTGTTCGGAAGTACACAAGTTGCGCACTGCCTGTCCCTTGTTCAGACCCCTGTCATAAGTCGTTCGCCTGCAGCAATGTCTAGAGGGTTGTCCCTTGACCGCGGACAATTGTAGAACTTTCAACTGCATGAATCCCACGTTGATTGGTTGAAAGGGGATGGTTGAACCGATGCCGTTCATCCATTGGTGCGCTATGTGGGGCCCGCGAGGTTGGTTAAACATGCATCGCAGGAAAACCCATCCTCGTGTGCTGAGGTTGAGAACCCCCCGCAGTACCTTGACGGCGATCCAATGCGGAAAACCTGCGGACAGCACGAGCGCCAACAATGGTTGAACTCGACCAACCATGAAATCCAACCACCACCTGCCGCACCCAAAAATTGCTGTAGTGACTTGTGCAGGGTGAAAAACTCATACCCGGTAATCATTATGTTCAGAAACTGGGATACCCGCGCTTTCAATGGTATCTCCTCGTGGTGTGGCTGCGGCGGTGTGTCGAGTTTAAGCTTGCCTCTCAATACTGCAGCTTCGTCATAACATCAATAGCAAACCCCGCGAACGTGACACAAACGTTGACACTTTTGCTTGTTCCTACACTCGAAAGGCATTGATTTCGTCTGGGCATTGGTAGAACGTCAAGCCATGAGAGTTACTGGCCAACAGTGATGCGGCGGTTGGTGCTGTAATGCGGTTAATTCTGCGGCGAGGAGATCTTCGAGTAGAGCAGCCAAGCCAGACCTCTGTAGGATTGAATCGGACCTGCGGCTGGAACTGCCGAGGCCAGAGAAATCCNNNNTGCCCCAACCTGCGCTCTAGTGTAGTTTCCTTTTTGTGCATACCCCCCCTAAAACGATAGCATTAAGAAACCTAGTGTTCACGCAACGACACACATGTGTCTATGAAACATTTCTATCATGGGCCACAACGAGAATGTACATGGCTCCACTTCTTGTACACTTGTCACCACGAAAGATGCTGTGGTGCAGGCGCCAGAGTCACATCAACATTAGGCACTTGCATCAGTGAGGTGAGTGTGAAGCGAGGCCAGAGGTGACGACGTGTCTGCGGCTCACAAACCAACAAGAAACAGTGCGACGTCGTTGAGCCTTTCGAATTTTGCATGAAAGCCGCAAGGAACATCCTGCACAATTTATTCGCCCATCGTCTGGCGAAGTATAATCTACCTACCCATCTGCCGCTGCTATTGCCATGTCCGTAACAAAGAAAACAAGCAAAAATGCATGGCGAGGCCGCATGCCATTGCGTTGACGCATGCATGACATGCGGCGCACCCTGCTACTATCACAAACCTCTTCGTTGAAGGGTTTGTGATACTAGCAGGGGAGGTTTGTTTAGAGTTTGAGGGGAGTTTGAGACTCCCCATGCGTTGCAAGGGAATGTGCCGGGCCCTGCTATTACGGAACCCAGCAGGAGTTCACGCAAAACTGAAACCCTTAAATCCCGAATGTAATTCAGGGTAGGGTTTGATTATGGTTCGTGCCGTAAAAGAATAGTAGCGTGCATAAAAAATGTAAAAAACGAAAGAGGGGCGTTTTCGATCTATCACGAGGGAGCGATGACCCCTTTTCTTTGTTTGACACGCAAAACCCCCACTTTGATTTAGGGTTTTGTGTGGACCAAAAAAAAAAACGAAGGGGTCATCGCTCCCTCTTGATTCTCGCGTGGGAGCGATGAACCCATGTGGCTATTTTTCTTGCTTGCCCATCGATGCATGCCGCGAAGGAGAATAATTTCCCGGTTGGGATTTTGAGTTTTTTTGGGCCGGTGCTTGTTGGATGAGAGTCACACTTTGTGCTTTGTGCGTATGCGATCTATTTGGCCCTTATTTCATCCATGGACCCCCGGGCTTGTCTTGGCGCTGAGGTAGCCCCCCCGCCTCAGTCGGTTACGACCAGGGGCTT
>SZWC01017632.1:49840-59853 GCA_023375785.1 Penium margaritaceum | reverse complement strand
TGACCCCCGAAACTTCGAAAATTCATATCTCCCAATCCGACCGTTGGATCAGCCTCAAACTTGGACCGTAGACATTTTGCCACATGATCTTTCCAATGGTGAAGTCGGATTGGCGATCGGAGCAGGCATCTGATACTTTCCAGGAACTTGCTCCTGTGGACCTGAAATTGAGCCGGATGGCTCCCTTTCCAACATGCCCTAGTTGCACCCTACTTGCGCCCTACTTGTGCTCTAGTTGTGCCCTAGGTAAGCCCTAGTTGCATCCTACTTGTTTTTTACTTGCGTCCTAATTTCACGCTAGTTACGTCCTAGTTGCATCCAAGTTGCGTCATACTTGCATCCTACTTGCGCCCTACTTGCACCCTAGTTGCGTCCTATTTGCGTCCTACTTGCACCCTACTTGCGTCCTACTTAGGCCCTAGTTACGTCCTAATTATACCCTCACTGCATCTTAGTTACGCTCTTTTTGCAACCTAGTTGTGCCCTACTTCCGCCCTTGTTGTGCTGTAGTTGTGCCTCAGTTGGGCACTAGCTACGCCCAAGTTGCGCCGTAATTATACCCTAGTTGTGTCATAGTTACGTCCTACTATCATCCTACTTGCAGCCTACTTGCGAACTACTTGCGCCCTAGTTGCGTCCTAGTTGCGCCCTTGTTGCGCCCTGGTTTCGCCCTAGTTGCGCCCTAGTTACTCCTCTATTGGACACTAGCTATGTCCTAGTTACGCCGTAATTGCGCCCTAGTTGCACCTTAGTTGCGCCCTACTTTTGCCCTACTTGCGTTCTGGTTGTATTGTACTTGCGCCCCAGTTGCGCCTTAGTTGTACCCTAAGTGCGCCATGGTTGTGCCTCAGTTGGGCATTAGATACGCCCTAGTTGCGCCCTAGTTACCACCTAGTTGCGCCCTAGCGACGCCCTAGTTGCTTCCTACTTGCACCCTAGTTGTGCCTTAGTTGCGCCTTAATTGCGTCTAAGTTGGATACTAGCTACGCCCTAGTTGCGCCCTAGTCGCACCTAGTTGCACCCTAGTTGCACCCTAGTTGTGCCCTAGTTGCGCCCTAGTTACGCCCTAGTTGCACCCTACTTGTGTCTTTCCCTACTGCTCATTGATTTTGATGTACAGGGTTTTTAGAATTTAATGTTCCTTAATTTTGATTAGGATTCAATCTATTTGGTGTTCCGTTAAATTTGACCAGCACTGACTTCATGGTCCTTTGAATTCGGTGAATGAGCTTGTTCATTTTCTTAGTGTCCATTGATTTTGATGTTGGTGAGGTGTCGGCGAGGGTACCGACGTTGAAACATTGTGTGCCGCAGTACTACCGAGGGTGCCTGACGTGCTTTTGTGACCAACATGACCGTCAAATCGTGCCATCCGCTGGGACCCATAGTGGCGAGTCCCAGCGGATGCCATTCTGTGACCTGTTAGAGTGCGTACTATAAACAATCTACAAAGGTTGACTGTCTGACAGGCCCCAATTGCTTGTTTGACTCTCCAAAACCCCGACATTTTTTCTCCTCAATCCTAGGAAATAATAGGTTCCTTAATCTGGCATTGGTATGTTTGTCACTTCACTTGCGACTGCTTGACTCTTCCAATCTTCGCAAGCCAAACACTTGACTTTTTCAGGTCGACGAATTTAGTGTCTGCCGAGTTTGAAAGTGATTGCCAAACAACCAGAAAAAGTGTAAGAGCAACCCAGCATGTAAGGAGGAAAAACGCGACATAGTCTTTGAATTCGACAAATGAAGTTTACATTTATTAAATAGTCTCTTGAATTTGACAAATGAAGTTTGCATTTATTAAATAGTCTCTTCAATTCGACGTTAAGGACAAATTCGATGAGTTTCAATTATGTCAAAAATATATAACATCAAAATCATCAAGCAGCTGGGTACTTACGCACTAGTTGTACCCTAGTTGCGCCCTAGTTGCGCCCTACTTGCGGCCTACTTATACCCTAGTTGTGCCCTAGTTACACCCTAGTTGTACCCTATTTGCGCCCTACTTACATCATACTTGCGCCCTAGTTACGCCCTACTTACGCCCTGCTTACGCCCTACATGCAACATACTTACGTCCTAATTGTGCCCTAGTTGCGCCCTAGTTGCGTTCTAGTTGTGCCCTACTTTCGTCCTACTTACATTCTAGTTGCACCCTAGTTACGCCCCCGTTGCACCCTAGTTGCATCCTAGTTGCGTCCTACTTTCACCCTGGTTACACCCTACTTGCGCCCTGCTGGCACCCTAGTTGCACCCTAGTTGCGCCCTAGTTGTGCCCTAGTTGCGCCTCTGTTGGACACTAGTTACCTCCTAATTCCGCCTTAGTTGTACCCTAGTTGTACCATACTTACGCCCTCCTTGAGCCCTACTTGCGAAGTGAGTTCCATCACCAAAAGATCCCGTCTCGCAGCTGATCGGCCTCTTATCATTGATCTGCATTTATGGAGTGATCAATTTCTTCTCCTTCCCTCAGCACTTCTCACTCAGTGTGAGGAACTGCTACTCACAAAAAGTGGAGCCACTAATATTCTGCAATGGTCACAAGACTTTTGCAACCTCTTCCACCTCTGCTACATCAAATGCATCCCGATCTACACCCTTCAACATTACCCTCTTTATAAAGGAGTAGGATTCTTTCCTGCAAACTTCCACCCCACACTGGTTCTTCATGCGGAGGAAGAAATGCGAGCTACACTTCTCAGCATGGGTGCACCCATCTTCCATCCTCTCATCCGGAAACAAAAATGCATGCTCAACAAAATGTGGAAAAGCGTGCTTCACGCATATAGCTGTCATGTTCCACCACCAGCCTACAAACCACCAAGACTGCAACACTACAGCGTTATCTCATCAGCTCGGATTTAGTTGGTTCAAGACTACTACAAGGACACCTCCCAGGGGCCACACACACAAACATCAAGTACCTTGGCTGGCCCTATGTGGAACCAAACTTTGCGAGAATCGAGTCGGATTCAGAGAGGGTATCAGAAATACTTGGCCTCCGACTCTGATTATTGCTCTAAAGGACCCTCAGATAATCGTATTGTACGTCCAGTAGATCTCTCGCTAAAGATATAAATACCGGTCCAACGGTCCTATACGAATTTTCACCAACCACAAAAGTGACGTCCTATTACTCACGTCCGGCTAGCGAAGAAGTCATTATTCTCATTTTGTCCTGTTTTGCTGTATATATGGAGGATGTTCATCCCCTCCAAAGTTTAACCCAGAATAGTATCTCTCACTTTGTTCTCCTTTAATTCTATAGCTTCGCTGCCAATCTTTTCTCTACTCATCCATTGCTCATGTCTTTCTCGTCATTCAATCTGAGGTCTTGCTCCTCTCTGCACCATCACTCTCGCGTTGTCATTCAACTCTTCCTTCCAATCAACTCGTTACCTCTCCTTACGATGTTCTCTCGCCAAGATTCAGTCTACCTCTGTACTCTGTCTTCATTTTGCAATCTGATTCTACTTGCTCTCCAATTAACTCATTACGTCTTAGCCTCCACTAGCTTTCCTCAGTGGGTCTCCACGGACCACTACTTCTACCTGCTCCTACCATCGCTGTTGCCGCTCATTGCATTGCTCTAACAGGCGCAACTAAGGCACAATTATGGTGTAACTAGGGCGCAAGTAGGATGCAACTAGGGCACAACTAGGGCTGAAATAGGGCATAGGTAGTCCCCACCTGAGGTGTAACTAGGGCGCAACTAGGGCGCAACTAGGACGCAACTAGGGGGCAAGTAGGGAACAAGTAGGAAGCAAGTAGGGTGCAACTAGGGTGCAACCAGGACCTAACTAAGGCGTAGCTAGTGCCCAACTGAGGCGCAACTAGAGCGCAACTAGCGCATAACTAAGGCGCAACTAGGGCACAACTAGGGCACAACTAGGGCGCAACTAGGGTCCACGTAGGGTGAAACTAGGGTGCAACTGTGGTGTACCTAGGGTACAACTACGACGCAACTAGGGCATAGTTAGTGTCCAACTGAGGCGCAAAAAGGGTGCAACTAGGACACGACTAGGGCGAAACTAGGGCACAAGAAAGGCCCTTGTTGGGCGCAAGAAGAAAGCAAGTAGGACGTAACTAGGGCATAACTAGGACGTAACTAGGGTGCAAGTGGGGAGCAAGAACGGCGCAAGTAGGGCATAACTAGGGTGGAACTAGGGCGTAACTAGGATGAAAGTAGGGTGCAAGTAGGGTACAACTAGGATGCAAGTAGGGTGCAACTAGGGTGCAACTAGGGTGCAACTAGGGTGCAACTAGGGCACAACTAGGGTAAAACTAGGGTGCAACTGGGACGCAAGTAGGGCACAAGTAGGATGCAACTAGGGCGCAACTAGGATGTAACCAGGATGCAAGTATGGCGCAAGTAGGGCGTAGGTATGATGCCACTAGGGCTCAACTAGGATGTAACTAGGGTGCAAGTAGGGCGCAAGTAGGACACAACTAGGGCAAACTAGGGCGCAACTAGAGCCTAACTAGGGAGAAAGCTGGATAAAACTAGGGTGCAACTAGGGCGTAACTAGGGCGTAACTATGGCGTAACGAGGGTACAAGTAGGACGCAAGTAGGACGCAAATAGGTTGCAACTAGGGTTCAACTAGGGCATAGCTAGTGCCCAACTGAGGCGCAACTAGGATGCAACTAGGGTGCAACTAGGGCATAACTAGGAAGCAACACGAGCGTAACTAGGGTCCATGTAGAGTGCAAGTAGGACACAAGTAGGGCGCAATAAGGGCACAACTAGGGCGCCACTAGGACGTAGCTAGTGCCCAACTAATGCGCAACTATGGCGCAACTAGGATACAACTAAGGTATAACTAGGGCGAAGGAAGGACGCAACTAGGCCGCACGTAGGGCCAATGTAGGGCGCAGGTAGGACGGAAGTAAGACGCAACTAGGATGCAACTAGGGCCCAACTAGGGCACTCGAAGGATGCAAGTAGGAAGCAACTTGGGAGCAACTAGGGCGCAACTAGGGCGTAAGTAGGGTGCAACTAAGGTGCAACTAGGGTGTAACTAGGGTGCAACTAAAGCGCAACTAGGGCACAACTAGGGTGCAAGTAGGAAGGAAGTAGAGCGCAACTAGGTCGCAACTAGGGCACAACTAGGGTGTAACTACGGTGCAAGTAGGGAGCAAGTGGGGCGCAACTAGGGCATAAGTAGGATACAACTAGGTAATAAGTAGGGCGCAACTAGGGATAACCAGGGCGAAAGTAGGACGCAACTAAGTGGCAACTAGGACGCAACTAGGGTGCAACTAGGGCGCAAGCGGGACGCAACTAGGGCGCAACTAGGACGAAACTAGGACGGAACAAGGGCGTAACAAGGGCGCAACAAGGACAAACTAGGGCGCAACTAGAGCGTAGCTAGTGCCCAGGCAAGGCACAACTAGGGTGCAACTAGGGCGCTACCACAGCCCTACTAGTGTGCAAGTAGGACGCAAGTAGGGCATAAGTAGGGTACAACTATGGTGCAACTAGGACGCAATAGGGCGTAGCTAGTACCCAACAGAGGCGCAACTAGGACGCAACTAGGGTGTAACTAGGGTGCATCTACGACACAACTAGGAAGCAAGTAGGATGCGACTAGGACGCAACTATGGCCTAACAAGGGTGTAACTAGGACGCAACTAGGGTATAACTAGTGTCTAACTGAGGTGCAAGTTGAGTGCAACTAGGGCACAACTAGGGTGTAACAAGGGCGCATGTAGGGCGCAACTAGGGCATAAGTAGGGTACAAGTAGGATGCAAGTAGGGTGCAATGAGGGCGCAACTTGGATGCAACTAGAGTGCAAGTAGGGTGCAACTGGGTGCAAGTAGGGTACAACTAGGGTGTACCTAGGGTGCAACTAGGGCGTAGCTAGTGTCCAACTGAGGTGCAACTAGATTGCAACAAGGACGCAACTAGGGTACAAGTAGGGCACAACCAGGGCGCAAGTAGGGCGGAAGTAGGACACAAGTAGGGCACAAGTAGGGTACAACTAAGACACAAATAGGACGCAACTAGGGTGCAGCTAGTATCCAACAGAGGCGCAACTAGGGCGCAACTAGGGCACAACTAGGGCATAACTAGGGTGCAACTATGGCGCAAATAGGGCGCAACTAGGGCACACCTAGGGCAAAAGTATAACACAAGTTGGTAGCAAGTCGGACACAACTAGGACGCAACTAGAGCGCAACTAGGGCGCAAGTAGGACCTGAGTAGGACACAAGTAGGAAGCATGTAGGACGCAACTTGGGCAGAACTAGGATGCAACTAGGGCATAGCTACTGTCAAACTGACCAGAACTAGGACGCGGATAGGGCGTAACACGTGTGCAACTAGGACCCAACTAGGGTACAACTAGGGGACAACTAGGTAACAAGTAGGTCGCAACTAGGACGCAACTAGGGCACAACTAGGGTGTAGCTAGTACCCAACCGATGCGCAACTAGGGCGTAATTAAGGTGCAACTAGGATGCAAGTAGGGTGCTAGTTATTGGAAAGGGAGCCATCCGGCTCAATTTCAGGTCCACAGGAGCAAGTTCCAGGAAAGTACCAGATGCCTGCTCCGATTGCCAATCCGAAGTCACCATTTGTGAGATCATGTGGCAAAATGTCTACGGTCCAAGTTTGAGGCCGATCCAACGGTCGGATTGGGAGATATGAATTTTTGAAGTTTCGGGGGTCATGGACCGTCGATGTGTGGGTGGGCATGGGTGATGGCTCCATGCCTTAGCCTGAGAAAAGAAAAAGGCAAGAGGTCCAGGGTCAAGACCTGATGGGAGAAATATCCAAAAAGGTCCTTGGTCTTAGGATTGCCTTGTCAGAGTGTGCTGACTAGGATAAAGGTACCTCTCCTTACTTTTTAGGTGAGGTGAGATCCTTGTGTGCTAGCCATGGACACATGGCGATTCTCCATGGGTTTGTGGGTTATGTGACCACTAGGAGTGTGCCATGAGAGCATTCTCTAGCTCTCTAGGTCGTGTGTGAGTGGTCAGCCTGATTGCTAGGCTGATTTCCTCCCTTGTGTGAGATTATGGATTCTAGTGTGTGAGCCTTAGCCTCCATGGCTAAGTGGTGTGGCTTGTGAGAGGGCTGACTTGCCCAAGTTCTAGCTCTATATGTACTCCATCATTTTGAGTGATTGAACAACCATTCTTCAGCACAAGTGATGCCCTTCCAATCACACATGCTCGCTGCTCCAAGGCTCCCTCTCTCCTCCATTTCCAACATTTGGTATGAGAGCTGAGTTCTGCCACTTTTAGCCAGCAGAGGCCGTCACTTTGAGAGTGACGGGTTGGGGTAAAACCTTCACCAAATTTGACGATCAACCACAGGATCTTCAAGTTCAGAAGACAAGCTTTCTAACGAGCCCACGATCACAAAGATCCAACGGTCGGATTGAGAGTTATGCTCAAAACGAGGTCGGCCAGGGCTACACTCTTCTCTATGAGTAAGACTGTCGCCTTGTGATGACCATAACTCTCTTGTTTCTTTGTCAAATTTAAAAAATGGCACATGCGAATTGTATTATTTTTCCTACGCTTTCCATTGGTGCAAAAATATTTGCATTCCATNCAGCTGGCGTTGTGACAGCAGCCCAGCCTTTGGAGAGGCTGGAGGGACGCGCCAACTTCACGTTTTGGAAGATCCGTACCCGCCTCCTTTTGCAGGAGAGGGGCTTGTGGGAGGTGGTGAGCGGCGACGAGCCGGCTCCAGTTCCACAGGCAAAAGGCATCACCGCAGCGCAGGTGGTGGCGGGAAAGACGCCGCAAAAGGGTGCAGCTAATGCGGGTTCTTCTGTAGCTGTACCAGCGACGTATGAGGAGTGGAAGAAGAAGGACAGGCAGGCCTATAGGTTGCTTGTCAACACCATCTCCAACCCGCATCTTCAGTACGTGAGTGACAAGGCTATTGCAAAGGAGGGGTGGGACACATTGTGCAAGAAGTATGAGAGCAAGGATCCTGCATTCCTCATGCTTTTGGAGGAAAAGATGATGGCGCTGAAAATGCAGGGTGGTGAAGGGATGGAGGCGTATCTGGGCAGGGCTAAGGAGCTGGTGAAGCAGCTGAGAGCGGCCGGCAACCCTGTGGAAGAGACGCGCTTCATCCTCCTCTTGCTGAGGGGACTCCCAACCAGCTACGACACGGTGCGAGAGACGCTGGAGTGCCAGCCAACTCTCGACCTCGACTTCATCTGTACACACCTGGTGCATGTGGAATTGCGTCGCAATGCAGCAAAGCGCAATGGCGGCAGCAACAGTGAAGCAGCTTTCATGGCCATGGGCTCACGCAACCAGCAGCAGCAGCAGTCCGGGCAGCAGAGAGGCAAGAAGAAGGGCAAGTGCCACTATTGCCAGAAAGAGAGGTACTACAAGAAAGAGTACTTCAAGTTCAAGAAGGACCAGAAGGAGCAGCAGTAGCAGCAGCAAAAGCAGCAATCTCCACAGCAACAGCAGCAGCAGTCACAACAACGCCAGCAACAATAGCAGCAGCAAAACCAGACTGGCGTGCGCCATTTTGGCAACATGAATGTTGCCAAGGAGGTGCGCGACCGCCTCTTCATGGCGAAGTCTGACATATCGCAGGAGGAGAAGGCAGATCTGGCATGGTACAAAGACTCTGGGTGTACCAAGAGTCTGACTCACCACAGGGAGTGGTTTACGCAGTTGCTGTCCATCCCTCCCCGTCCTATCGCTTTGGGTGATGATCGGGTGGTGTATGCTGAAGGGATTGGGATTGTGGAGATGTGGTTGGAGACCCCGCGTGGCATTGAAGTGGGAGTGTTCCATGGCGTGCTGTACGTACCTAATGCTGCATTCAACCTCCTCTTAGTCTCCTCTCTTNATGGCTACATCCTCAACAAGGATACAGGAGAGGAGTTGGCCAGGTCGGTGAAGGAGGACGACATGTACCGCCTGCTGGGGGCAACCAAGATGCCGCGTGAGCAGACCCAGAGCTTTGGAGGTTCTAGGTATTTCCTGACCTTCATTGATGATTTCAGCCGTTACACTGCTGTGTACTTCCTTCCTTCCAAGGACCAGTGCTTTGATAGGTTCAAGGAGTTCAAGGCCATGGTGGAGAACCAGACTGGCAAGAAGATCAAGGCGCCGCGCAGCGATCGCGGTGGAGAGTACCTGAGCAAGGAGTTCCAAGACTACCTCGCAGCAGCTGGCATTAAGGCGAAGCGTACCGCGCCGTACTCGCCGCAGCAGAATGGTGCAGCAGAACGCGCCAACCGCACCATCGTTGAGTCGGCGCGCTCCATGCTGCACGCGGCGCGGCTGACCTACGACTTCTGGGCTGAAGCTGTGAGCACTGCGGTCTACATCAAGAACCGTAGTCCAACTAAGGCGCTGGAGCAGATGACGCCGTACGAGGCGTGGTTTGGCAAGAAGCCGAACGTGGGTCATCTTCGCGCGTTTGGCAGCTTGGCGCACATGCACGTGCCAAAGGAGAAGCGGCAAAAGTGGGACGCGAAGAGTGCGCAGATGCTGATGATTGGCTACGACGTGGCAAGCAAGGCGTATCGCCTCTACGAGAGGGATACAGGCCACGTCATCATCTCCAGGGATGTCGTCTTCAATGAGAGCAACGTCATCGGCACCAACATTGTGTGTGAAGAGGCAACAGAAACAGCAGCTGACGAGACAGTGGGAGCAGAAATTCTTCCTGACCCAGTTTCTCCCGATCCTTCCTCTACTGTGACAGTGGGAGAATCACTCTACTCTCCCATGTCTGATGCAGCAGATACAGCAGCTTCATCGGCAGAAGCAGAGGAGGGAGATGTAGCACCACCAGCAGAAGCAGTTGTGCCAGCCGCACCGCGTCAGCCGCCTGCTAACGCTCCAGCTCCAGGTCGGAGGTACCCTCTTAGGGTGCGTTACAAGCCTGGTGAGCGCGGCCATTTCTGGATGCTGCAGAAACCAGAACAGATGAACGTTGCAGTTGCAGCAGATTCAGATGAGCCAACGTCATACAAGGAGGCCATGGCTGCACCGGATGCAGCAGATTGGGCGCAAGCCGT
>SZWC01017632.1:15123-37869 GCA_023375785.1 Penium margaritaceum | reverse complement strand
GGAGCCATCACCCATGCCCACCCAGACATCGACGGTCCATGACCCCCGAAACTTCGAAAATTCATATCTCCCAATCCGCCCGTTGGATCGGCCTCAAACTTGGACCGTAGACATTTTGCCACATGATCTTTCCAATGGTGAAGTTGGATTGGCGATCGGAGCAGGCATCTGGTACTTTCCTGGAACTTGCTCCTGTGGACCTGAAATTGAGCCGGATGGCTCCCTTTCCAACAAATGGTGTGGCGGGGCGAGCAAACCAGATGCTACTGAACATGGTGCCTACGATGCTCATGGACGCGGGATTACCGCAGAGCTTCTAGGCGGAAGCGTGCGTACGGCAAGCTACACCATCAACCTGACCCCGACAGCGGTGCTGAAGGGAAAGAGCGGCTGGAAGACACCGCAGGAGGTATGGAGCGGGTAGAAGCCAAGTGTGGCGCACCTGAAGGTCTTTGGATGCAAGGCGCACGCGATGGTGCAGGCGGCACACCGACGCGATGGAAAACTGGACCCACGTGCCAAGCCGTGTCTCTTCCTTGGTTACGAGAGCACGCTTAAGACGTACCGGCTCTACAACGTGAGCAAGGAGGAGATCTTTAGTAGTTGTGATGTTAAGTTCAATGAGCACCAGACCTATAGTAGTAGTAGCTGTGACATTGGCAAGGTGGACTCTCAGGGAGAGTGGTTTCAGCTCATAACCCAAGAGGAGCACGCGGATGCTGACTCTGACGAAGAGTCTTTGGAGAGCGACGGTACTCAGATGTAGAAGGGCGACGGTGCAAACACAGGTCTCGCAGAGGTACAGGATGCAGCAGCCGAAGTAGAGGTTGCCGAGGACGCGAATGCGGCTACCGAGGAGCAGCAACAAGACCAGCCGCCGGCGTCACAAAAATCACCGTGATGCAGCTGAAGGTAGCAAAATACGGCTAAATGGTATAACATAGCAACGGGCAGCTGGATCAGCATGGCGTAGTGCATGATGGCAGCCGCAGCGGAGCCAAAAACCGTGCAAGAGGTGCTTGCACGACCTACAACGGAGCAGTGGAATGTAGCTATCAAGTCAGAGCTTGCGTCCATTACTGAGAATGACACTTGGGAGCTCGTGGATCGGCCAAAAGATGCCAAGGTCATCGGCTCCAAGTGGGTCTTCAAAACAAAGTACAACAAGGAGGGTACAATGGAGAAGTACAAGATGTGCCTGGTGGCGAAGGGATTTGTAGAGCGCAAGGATGAGCACTACGACGAGACGTTCGCCCCCGTCGCAAAGTTCACGAGCATCCAGGCGATCCTCGTGGTGGGAGCTGCCAAGGACATGGAACTACACCAAATGGACGTAAAAACAATGTTCCTCAATGACATTCTCGACAAGGAGATCTTCATGGAGGTGCCGGAGGGGATGGACGTACCGAAGGGCAAAGTGTGCAAACTGTGCAAGTCCTTGTACAGGCCAAAACAATCGCCAAGGTGCTGGTACCAGCAGATGGATGGCTATATGGCACAGCTCGGTGCAGCGCAACAACCAGCTCCATCAGATCGTCGCACGCTATGTGGACGACCTGATTTTGTGTTCATCTGACCTGCACACTCTACAACAGCTGAAGAAGCAGCTGAGCAGGAGATTTTTCGATGTGCGATATGTGGGAGTTAGAGTACTATCTTGGGATAAGCATAACACGGAACCAGAGGACGCGCCCTCTTGAGCTAGGGCAAACCAAGTACGTGGCCGAAGTACTGAAGCGGTACGGCATGGAGGACTACAAACCGGTTGGTAGTCCGGTCTCCACAACCTGTGACCTAAGAGTGGTAATGTCGTCCCAAACAAAAAAAGAACAGGAGGACATGGCGGGGGTGCCGTACCAGTCTACGGTGGGCAGCCTCATGTGCGCCATGGTGGCGACTCGACCGAACCTGGCCTACACGGTGGGTTAAGTGATTAGGTACGTGGCCAATCTAGGCCTACTACACTAGCAGGCGGTCAAGCGCATCCTCCAGTACCTACAGGTGACGCGGCATGTGTGCCTGAGGTTCGACGGCAAGGGGAGGACCGACCCCTTGCGTCTGGTTTGCTGCACGGATGTAGACTACGCCGGAAATGTGAACAAGCGGAAGTCCACCTCCGGCTACGTGTTCTTCCTCGTAGGTGCAGCGGTCTTGTGGTGTAGCAGAAAACAGGACTGTGTGGCCACCTCCACAGTGGAAGCAGAGTACATCATGCTGGCTGAAGCGGTCAAAGAGGCGGTGTGGTCTCACAAGCTGTTGGGGGAGTTCAGCGTGTCGCAACGGGATTCTATGGGGGTACTGTTGGATCTGGAGGAGAGAGGGAGCCTTGGAGCAGCGAGCATGTGGGACTGAAAGGGCATCACTTGTGCTGAAGAATGGTTGTTCAATCACTCAAAATGATGGAGTACATATAGAGCTAGAGCTTGGGCAAGTCAGCCCTCTCACAAGCCACACCACTTAGCCATGGAGGCTAAGGCTCACACACTAGAATCCATAATCTCACACAAGGGAGGAAATCAGCCTAGCAATCAGGCTGACCACTCACACACGACCTAGAGAGCTAGAGAATGCTCTCATGGCACACTCCTAGTGGTCACATAACCCACAAACCCATGGAGAATCGCCATGTGTCCATGGCTAGCACACAAGGATCTCACCTCACCTAAAAAGTAAGGAGAGGTACCTTTATCCTAGTCAGCACACTCTGACAAGGCAATCCTAAGACCAAGGACCTTTTTGGATATTTCTCCNACTGCTGCACTCCCACTCATCTCTGCCATGAGACGCTGGAGCCAAACTGCTTCCTTGGCTCCAAAGCTGAGAGAGACGTACTCAGCTTCTGTGCTGGAGGTGGCCACGACCACCTGCCGCTTGCTGCACCAGCTGATGGCACCTCCATTCATGAGAAACACATGTCCAGAGATGGACTTGCGAGTCTCAGGGTTTGAAGCCCAATCTGCGTCTGTGTAACCGATGATGCTGTTGTCGTTGCCGTTGTAGGTGATGCCGATGTTGGCGGTTCCAGCAAGGTAGCGGAAGATCCGCTTCACTGCCTTCTGGTGCTCAGGGCCGGGGTTAGCCATGTGCTGGCTCACAGCGCTCACAGCCTGTGCGAGGTCCGGCCTGGTTGCCACCATCAGGTACATGAGACTGCCGACGGCGCTCTGGTACTTCTGCCGCTCAGCTGCATCTGCTTCTCCACTGAAGCTCACGAGGTACTGCCGCGTCTCTAGCGGCGTGCCGATGGGTTTGGCCTCTGCCATGCCGAACCGCTGTAGGACGTCCTTGATGTAGCGACTCTGCTGCAGCGAGAGAGAGCGTGATTTTCGGTCACGCGTGATCTGGATACCGAGGAAGTATGACGCCTCCCCGAGATCAGACATCTGGAAGCGCTCCTGCATGGCCTCCTTGAACTCCTGCAGTGCAGACATGCTGTTGGAAAGGAGGAGCATGTCATCCACATAGACGATGATGATGAGGATCTCATGCTCATGCTGCCAGCGATACACGCTGTAGTCACACTCGCTGCGCTCAAACCCCATGCACTGCAGTGCCGCATCCAACTTCTGGTTCCAAGCACGCGACGCTTGCTTGAGGCCGTACAACGACTTCTGCAGCTTGCAAACCAGGTGCTCCTGGCCATCCATGACGAACCCCTCCGGCTGCTCCATGTAGATCTCCTCCTCCAAGTCACCATTCAAGAATGCGGTCTTGACATCCATGTGGTGAACCTCGAAGTCCTCAGCTGCTGCATTAGAGAGGAGCGTGCGCACAGAGGCAAACTTTGCAACAAGAGCAAAGGTTTCTGTGTAGTCGATGCCAACCTGTTGTGAGTAGCCCTTGGCGACCAGCCTTGCCTTGTACTTTTCCAGATTGCCATCTGCTCCCCGCTTCTTCTTGAACACCCACTTGCACTTGATCACCTTGCGTCCAGGTGGACGCTCAGTCAGCTCCCACGTGCCATTGTCCAGCTGCGACTGTATCTCCTGCTGCACGGCTTGCGCCCAATCTGCTGCATTTGGTGCAGCCATGGCCTCCTTGTATAACGTTGGCTCATCTGAATCTGCTGCAACTGCGACGTTCATCTGTTCTGGTTTCTGCAGCATCCAGAAATGGCCGCGTTCACCAGGCTTGTAACGCACCCTGAGAGGGTACCTGCGACCTGGTGCTGGGGCGTTAGCGGGCGGCTGGCGCGGTGCTGCTGGTACAACTGCTGCTGCTGGTGGTGCTGCATCTCCCTCCTCTGCTTCTGCCGATGAGGCTGCTGTATCTGCTGCATCAGACATGGGAGAGTAGAGTGATTCTCCTTCTGTCACAGTAGAGGAAGGATCGGGAGAGACTGGGTCAGGAAGGATTTCTGCTCCCACTGCCTCGTCAGCTGCTGGTTCTGTTGCCTCTTCACAGAGAATGTTGGTACCGATGACGTTGCTCTCGTTGAAGACGACATCCCTGGAGATAATGACGTGGCCTGTATCCCTCTCGTAGAGGCGATAGGCCTTGCTTGCCACGTCGTAGCCAATCATCAGCATCTGCGCACTCTTTGCATCCCATTTCTGCCGCTTCTCCTTGGGCACGTGCATGTGCGCCAGGCTGCCAAATGCTCGGAGATGACCCACGCTCGGCTTCTTGCCGAACCACGCCTCGTACGGTGTCATCTGCTCCAGCGCCTTGGTGGGACTGCGATTCTTGATGTAGACCGCAGTGCTCACGGCTTCGGCCCAGAAGTCGTAGGTCAGCCGCGCCGCGTGCAGCATGGAGCGCGCCGACTCAACGATGGTGCGGTTGGCGCGTTCTGCTACACCATTCTGCTGCGGCGAGTACGGCGCGGTACGCTGCGCCTTGATGCCAGCTGCTGCGAGGTAGTCCTGGAACTCCTTGCTCAGGTACTCTCCACCGCGATCGCTGCGCAGCGCCTTGATCTTCTTGCCAGTCTGGTTCTCCACCATGGCCTTGAACTCCTTGAACCTGTCAAAGCACTGGTCCTTGGAAGGAAGGAAGTACACAGCAGTGTAGCGGCTGAAATCATCAATGAAGGTCAGAAAATACCTAGAGCCTCCAAAGCTCTGGGTCTGCATTGGCCCACACAAGTCTGTGTGGACCAGCTCCAGCACCTCCTTTGCACGCTCTCCTGCTCCAGAGAACGCCTCCCGGTGCTGCTTCCCCTCCAAACAGCCGATGCACAACTGCTGCTCAAAGTTNGTGTAGTCGATGCCCTCCTGCTGTGAGTAGCCCTTGGCGACCAGCCTTGCCTTGTACTTTTCCAGATTGCCATCTGCTCCCCGCTTCTTCTTGAACACCCACTTGCACTTGATCACCTTGCGTCCAGGTGGACGCTCAGTCAGCTCCCACGTGCCATTGTCCAGCTGCGACTGTATCTCCTGCTGCACGGCTTGCGCCCAATCTGCTGCATCTGGTGCAGCCATGGCCTCCTTGTATGACGTTGGCTCATCTGAATCTGCTGCAACTGCGACGTTCATCTGTTCTGGTTTCTGCAGCATCCAGAAATGGCCGCGTTCACCAGGCTTGTAACGCACCCTGAGAGGGTACCTGCGACCTGGTGCTGGAGCGTTAGCGGGCGGCTGGCGCGGTGCTGCTGGTACAACTGCTGCTGCTGGTGGTGCTGCATCTCCCTCCTCTGCTTCTGCCGATGAGGCTGCTGTATCTGCTGCATCAGACATGGGAGAGTAGAGTGATTCTCCTTCTGTCACAGTAGAGGAAGGATCGGGAGAGACTGGGTCAGGAAGGATTTCTGCTCCCACTGCCTCGTCAGCTGCTGGTTCTGTTGCCTCTTCACAGAGAATGTTGGTACCGATGACGTTGCTCTCGTTGAAGACGACATCCCTGGAGATAATGACGTGGCCTGTATCCCTCTCGTAGAGGCGATAGGCCTTGCTTGCCACGTCGTAGCCAATCATCAGCATCTGCGCACTCTTTGCATCCCATTTCTGCCGCTTCTCCTTGGGCACGTGCATGTGCGCCAGGCTGCCAAATGCTCGGAGATGACCCACGCTCGGCTTCTTGCCGAACCACGCCTCGTACGGTGTCATCTGCTCCAGCGCCTTGGTGGGACTGCGATTCTTGATGTAGACCGCAGTGCTCACGGCTTCGGCCCAGAAGTCGTAGGTCAGCCGCGCCGCGTGCAGCATGGAGCGCGCCGACTCAACGATGGTGCGGTTGGCGCGTTCTGCTACACCATTCTGCTGCGGCGAGTACGGCGCGGTACGCTGCGCCTTGATGCCAGCTGCTGCGAGGTAGTCCTAGAACTCCTTGCTCAGGTACTCTCCACCGCGATCGCTGCGCAGTGCCTTGATCTTCTTGCCAGTCTGGTTCTGCACCATGGCCTTGAACTCCTTGAACCTGTCAAAGCACTTGTCCTTGGAAGGAAGGAAGTACACAGCAGTGTAGCGGCTGAAATCATCAATGAAGGTCAGAAAATACCTAGAGCCTCCAAAGCTCTGGGTCTGCATTGGCCCACACAAGTCTGTGTGGACCAGCTCCAGCACCTCCTTTGCACGCTCTCCTGCTCCAGAGAACGCCTCCCGGTGCTGCTTCCCCTCCAAACAGCCGATGCACAACTGCTGCTCAAAGTTAGAGATGGTAGGCAGGTCACGCACCATCTTCTTTGCTTGAAGCTGCTGCAAGGCGCGCATGCCGATGTGGCCGTAGCGCGCATGCCAGATCTCGCCATCTGTCGCCTGCACCACTGCTGCAAGACTCTGCTCACGCGGGATCTTGGTCGCCCCCAGCAGGCGGTACATGTCGCCCTCCTTCACCGACCTGGCCAACGCCTCTCCTGTATCCTTGTTGAGGATGTAGCCATAGTCATCATCGAAGACGACGCGCAGTCCTGTGTTTGTGAGAGAGGAGACTGAGAGGAGGTTGAATGCAGCATTAGGTACATACAGCACGCCATGGAACACTCCCACTTCAATGCCACGTGGGGTCTCCAACCACATCTCCACAATCCCAATCCCCTCAGCATACACCATACGATCATCACCCATTGCAATAGGACGGGGAGGGATGGACAGCAGCTGTGTGAACCACTCCTTGTGGTGCGTCAGGCTCTTGGTACACCCTGAGTCCTTGTACCATGCGAGATCCGCCTTCTCCATCTGCGACATGTCAGACTTCGCCATGAAGAGACGGTCGCGCACCTCCTTCGCCACGTTCATGTTGCCAAAGTGGCGTACTCCTGCCTGGTTCTGCTGCTGCTGCTGTTGCTGACGCTGCTGTGACTGCTGCTGTTGCTGCTGTGGAGACGTCTGCTTTTGCTGCTGCTGCTGCTGCTGCTCCTTCTGGTCCCTCTTGAGTTTGAAACACTCCTTCTTGTAGTGTCCCTCTTTCTGGCAGTAGTGGCATTTGCCTTTCTTCTTGCCTCTTTGCTGCCCAGACTGCTGCTGCTGGTTGCGTGAGCTTGTGGCTACAAAAGCTGCTTCACTGCTGCCGCCGCCATTGCGCTTTGCTGCATTGCGACGGAATTCCACCTGCACCAGGTGTGTGCAGATGAAATCGAGGTCGAGAGTTGGCTGGCACTCCAGCGTCTCTCGCACTGTGTCGTAGCTGGTTGGGAGTCCCCTCAGCAAGAGGAGGATGAAGCGCGTCTCTTCCACAGGGTTGCCGGCCGCTCTCAGCTACTTCGCCAGCTCCTTAGCCCTGTCCAGATACGCCTCCATCCCTTCACCACCCGGCATTTTCAGCGCCATCATCTCTTCCTCCAAAAGCATGAGGAATGCAGGATTCTTGCTCTCATACTGCTTGCACAATGTGTCCCACCCCTCCTTTGCAGTAGCCTTGTCACTCACGTACTGAAGATGCGGGTTGGAGATGGCGTTGACAAGCAACCTATAGGCCTGCCTGTCCTTCTTCTTCCACTCCTCATACGTCGCTGGTACAGCTGCAGAAGAACCCGCATCAGATGCACCCTTTTGCGGCGACTTCCCCGCCACCACCTGTGCTGCGGTGATGCCTTTTGCCTGCGGAACTGGAGCCGGCTCGTCGCCGCTCACCACCTCCCACAAGCCCCTCTCCTCCAAAAGGAGGCGGGTACGGATCTTCCAAAACGTGAAGTTGGCGCGTCCCTCCAGCCTCTCCAAAGGCTGGGCTGCTGTCACAACGCCAGCTGCTGCCATTTTGAGCCTTGGTGATGCTCAGCGCTGCCCTTGGATGGCGGCGCTACCCCTGCTTCTGCTGCTGCTTCTGCCAGAAATCTGTCTGACAGAAAATGTACTGTAGATGCCAGCAGACTGGGAATTTTAAAAAACTGAGCCCACCACTGGAAAATTCAGCTCAAAACCTTTCAGATCGACCCATAAAACAGGGTCATCAACAGGGGATTTCAAAAGATATGCCCTCTTGAAAACAGGGTATGCTTCTGCTCCTACTCCAACTCAGGCCAGCCAGCTTGTAAACGGCGTTTCTCCCAAACGAATCGATGGAATGCAAATATTTTTGCACCAATGGAAAGCTTGGGAAAAATACTACAATTCGCATGTGCCACTTTTTAAATTTGACAAAGAAACGAGAGAGTTATGGTCATCACAAGGCGACAGTCTTACTCATAGAGAAGAGTGTAGCCCTGGCCGACCTCGTTTTGAACATAACTCTCAATCCGACCGTTGGATCTTCGAGATCTTGGGCTCGTTGGAAAGCTTGTCTTCTGAACTTGAAGATTCAGTGGTCGATCGTCAAATTTGGTGAAGGTTTCACCCCAACCCGTCACTCTCAAAGTGACGGCCTGTGCTGGCTAAAAGTGGCAGAACTTGGCTCTGATACCAAATGTTGGATCTGGAGGAGAGAGGGAGCCTTGGAGCAGCGAGCATGTGGGACTGAAAGGGCATCACTTGTGCTGAAGAATGGTTGTTCAATCACTCAAAATGATGGAGTACATATAGAGCTAGAGCTTGGGCAAGTCAGCCCTCTCACAAGCCACACCACTTAGCCATGGAGGCTAAGGCTCACACGCTAGAATCCCTAATCTCACACAAGGGAGGAAATCAGCCTAGCAATCAGGCTGACCACTCACACACGACCTAGAGAGCTAGAGAATGCTCTCATGGCACACTCCTAGTGGTCACATAACCCACAAACCCATGGAGAATCGCCATGTGTCCATGGCTAGCACACAAGGATCTCACCTCACCTAAAAAGTAAGGAGAGGTACCTTTATCCTAGTCAGCACACTCTGACAAGGCAATCCTAAGACCAAGGACCTTTTTGGATATTTCTCCTATTAGGTCCTGACCCTGGACCTCTTGCCTTTTTCTTTTCCCAGGCTAAGGCATGGAGCCATCACCCATGCCCACCCACACATCGACGGTCCATGACCCCCGAAACTTCGAAAATTGATATCTCCCAATCCGACCGTTGGATCGGGCTGAAACTTGGACCGTAGACAATTTGCCACCTGATCTTTCCAATGGTGAAGTCGGATCGACGATCGGAGTAGGCATCTGGTAGCTTCCTGGAACTTGCTCTTGTGGACCTGAAACTGAGCCGGATGGCTCCTTTCCCAACAGGTACAAGAGGACAACATTGGCTCCATCTCGCTGACCAACAACCCGACGCAGCATAGGAGGAAGAAGCATATCAACGTGCGCTACAACTATGCGCGTGACATGGTCCAAAAGGGACAGGTTGTGCTACAAAATTGTAGTACGACGTACATGCTCGCGGATTGCTTGACCAAGGCACAGCCCACAGATCGGCATGTCCTCAGTGTGGCAGGCCTTGGGCTTACGAGCTATGATGGACTGAAGAGCACTATGGAAGATGAGCAAGAGTGAGCAGGGAGGCATCCGGCATGGCAGAAGCAAGGGGGAGATTGTTATGTATTGCCCCGTGCCATGTCCTGGAGTTGCAGTTTTCAGGGCGATGGCTCCAGATCCTTGTAAAGTGCATGTTTGTATATATGGATGATGTTTCGGAAACTAGAGGACAAGCTGGACCAGCTGCAATTGGAATTGTAGCAATCGGCTAAGAATTGAGGGAGTTATGGTCCGTCAAAGTTGGGAGGTGGTACTGGTCGTCCGGATTTGGACGGCAGACTTGGTACCGGCTGAAAAACTGATTCGGTGGTGACCAGTTCGACTCCTACCACGCACACCATGACTGAGGCGGCACTTAGGGGATGCTAGCAGCAATATCCCATGGTTCATTGGAGCCATGTGCGCTTCGGAATGGCGATCTGATGCCTCATTGGGATCCAGGGCGCTTCGAGCGCCCGTCACTCACGCTAGTGCTCTGTCAGGGACAGAGGCTAAATGATGCACTCCGAATCGCGTATCGGGTGCTACTATGGTCCTAATCATACACAGTTTTGTGCATTTAAAACCTTGTGACTAGCCCTATAACTTTGTTGACGTGGTCCTATCAAGTAATCCACTCAAAAGTGATTCCTTGCTCTTCAAACTTTGGATATTCCGCATACTTTGCCGAACTCCTACAGGTCCTTCTTGCATCTCCCACAGAGTGGCCTCAAGGTGCCTTGGTCAAACACGAACGTGCCGCCCTCTTCCATGAGTGCTTTGCATACACACCCGTGGTAGTGTTTTGTCCATGGTGAGCTGTCTGTGACAAAGCACTCCTGATGGGTGAGTCTGCCGCAGTTGGTATAACTTCCGCCTTCTTACAGGGTATTCATTTAGGTGGGGCACTTCATGGTGGACGGTACTTCCTCTGTCGGATCGTGCTCTTTTTCGTCCTCCGAGTCCACCTCCTCTCCCTCTTCGTTCACCTGGGGCGGTTTCTGGACTCCGCACTAACTCTCTATTTCTTGGCTACATCTTCCGCATACCTTGGCTCCACTCCTTCTTTCGTCATCCGGCGGCCATTCAAACGTCTCTGACATATTTTGCAGAGATAGACATTTTAGTCTATGACTGTTAAACCTCAGCTGTGCCCGCATTGCGCAAATGCCTTGTTCTCTCTTTCCTTCCGTGCCTGGTGTGCATCGGCCAGCGGACCTTCCTCCTGCCAACACCTCATGGTGGCCACAGAGACCGTGTGTGGTCCTTGCCGAGCTCCTTCCTACTCCTCTTCTTCCTCCTCTTCTTTGTCCTCTTCCTCCTCTAGATCCCATCGTCCGTGCGCCTGCCTTCCTCCCAAACCTAGGCGTGCTCCCCCGTCGTCCTCATCCTTCTTCTCCGCTTCCTCCTCCTTGGCCTGGTTTATGCATTTTAGGCAGGTGCACTTGAATCCGATGCAGCTCTTCATGTCTTGATGATGTGCCGGATTGCCACAGACGTTGCATACGACTTTCCGGAGCGGCTCCGTAGGGAGATTCTCCCCGCACCATACACAAGGGCCCATGTAGTTAGCCAGCTCACGGGAGCTCATGGGTGCGCTCCTCCATAGAGTGGTAGGTGCTGTCGGGGTCTCCTCTCTGGTAGTTGTCTGTGGCTGCTCTTACTGCCTTTGCTGTTCCTGCTGTAGGCCTTCGCGCCCTTTCGCTCGCCGCTGTTGCTGCACTTGTACCTCTTCTACGGACACCTCTTGCACGTTGGAGCCCTCCTCTGCTTTGAGTGCCTGAGGCTGCTGGCTCCACCGCTACTCTTACTCCAACACCTGTATCTCAGACTGCTCCAACACTTCTTCCGCCTTCCAGCCTCTCGAGCCCTTGCGTTCCGCGAGCGGGGATAGTTCTCCGCCAGTTCCGGGGATATGCGTCTGCCAGGCCGGAGGTAGGAGCACAAACTCGGTGGCCGAATAGTTGCGGTTGCTGAATCCGTCCGATCACTCCAACCAGACGTGTCCAGCGTCTACCCTGGTGACACGGTACACCTCCTTTGCCTCCCCGGCCTCATGTCCAGCGCCTGGGAAAGGGCGGAGGTAGACCAGGTTCCCCTCCTTAATGGTCCCGTAGTTGAGCTGTCAATTGGCAGCATCGCACCCGCACCAGGCCGAGACTTAGCCCGTAACCTTGCTTCCGTGCGTATCGTGACTGTTCAGTGGTAGCACGTGCAGAACCATTCGTGTACTTCCCGATCCCTGGCTGCCTCTTGCTCTTCTCTTAAGCATCCATCCAGCTTCTCTGTCGGGTCCAAAGGTAGCCGTAGTGGCTTTTACGGCATGCCCAAGACTACATGCGGAGGTTATCTAAAAAGGAGGAGGTGCGGGGAGAATGAGGTTGCACGATTGGGTGTCAGGTTGATGAAGTGTGCTTTCTTCTTTAGGGTCTCACCCCAGTCATTGCTCTGCGCAGTTGACACTTCTCGCTCCACGATGTCGTGCAGCCTCTCCACCTGATCCTGAGTCTCAGGTTGGTACTGTCCGAACAGTACGAGTTGCGTGCTCCACTCCGCGAGCTCATTGCGGAACACTCCCATGAATTCGGTACCATTATCACTGTGCACAACGCGATATCCCCCAAACCGGTGAAATATGTCCTCTGTGACGAAGCATGCAGCCCAAGCGGAGGACTTGTCAGGGACTGCGAGGACCCACATGTATTTTGTGAAGTGGTCCACCGCAGCAATCCAGTACCTCTCTGCTTGGACAAAGCAAGGCCGTGGTCCAAAGAAGTCGATAATGATCCACTCCAGGGGCTCACCAATGGGGGAGGGCAAGAAGAGCAGCATGTCCCGCGGCATGATCTTCCGGCTCTATTCACAGGGGGTACATTGTTGCATCACCTCCTTGACTAGAGCTGCAAGGTTTGGCACATGCAGAACTCGAACTCAGGCGCTCCTTTAGTGCCTACATGCCAGAGTGGTGGTGGCGGTGGTATGCTTCCACCACAGCCTTCTGCAGAGTGGGCAGGGATACCTATAAGACTCGTGGTCTGACCTGCCAGAAACGGCCTTCCTCCCAGGCATACTGCTCACAAAGGCAAGCGAGGTCCGCCTTTCAAATTCCACCCCCAGCATGTTCTCCAGGGCCTTGTATACTTTACGAGCTTCCACTTTCTACTGCTCCCTGGTGTTGGCGCGAAGAAGGATGTGGGCCGTATGCCAAATTCCCCACTCTTGCGTCTCCACCGGCCCCTTTGGCTTTCCCGCCCTTTTCGCGTGGCTTCCCCTTGCTTCTCCTTTGTCTCAAGCTCCTTCCCAGTATACCCTTTACCCTACTGGCGGGATGTCGGAGTTGTCACCGCAAATGGATCTTGTCCGCCTGGAGCCGACTCCTTGTGTGGAGTGGCCACGCAGTTGACGGAGGCGACGTGGGATGGGGCAGCTTGTTTGTCGATGGTACCGGATTGTGCGGCATTCTTAGCTGCCGGCGCCGCCACTACCTAGAGCCCGGCTTGTCCACTCAATGAGGCCTCCGACATCGTAGTTTACGGCACATCCTTCTGTTGGGAAAGGAGCCATCCGGCTTAGTTTCAAGTCCATAAGAGCAAGTTCCAGGAAACTTCCAGATGCATGCTCCGATTGTCAAACTATCTACACCATTGAAAAGATCAGGTGGCAAATTATCTACAGTCCAAGTTTCAGGCCGATCCAACAGTCGGATTGTGGGAGATATGAATTTTCGAACTTTCAGGGATCATGGACCACCGATGTCTGGGTGGCCGTGGGTGATGGCTCCATGCCTTAGCCTGAGAAAAGAAAAAGGCAAGAGGTCCAGAGTCATAACCTGATGGGAGAAAGATCCAAAAAGGTCCTTGGTCTTAGGATTGCCTTGTCAGAGTGTGCTGACTAAGATGAAGGTACCTCTCCTTACTTTTTTAGTGAGGTGAAATCCTTGTATGCTAGCCATGGACACATGGCGATTCTCCATAGATTTGTGGGTGATGTGACCACTAGGAGTGTGCCATGAGAGCATGCTCTAGCTCTCTACGTCGTGTGGGACTGGTCAGCCTGATTGTTAGGCTGATTTCCTCCCTTGTGTGAGATTGTGGACTCTAGTGTCTGAGCCTTAGCCTCCATGGCTAAGAAGTGAGGCTTGTGAGAGGGCTGACTTGCCCAAGCTCTAGCTCTATATGTACTCCATCATTTTGAGTGATTCAACAACCATTCTTCAGCACAAGTGATGTCCTTTCAGTCCCATATGTTCGCTGCTCCAAAGCTCCCTCTCTCCTCTAGTTCCAACATTTGGTATCAGAGCCAGGTTCTACCAGTTTCAGCTAGCATAGGCCGTCACTTTGAAAGTGACGGGTTAGGGTCAAACCTTGATCAAAATTGACAATCATGCAAAGGATCCTCATGTCCGCAAGAAAAGCTTTCCAACAAGCCCAGGATTCCAAAGATCCAACGGTTGGATTGAGAGTTATGTTCAAAACGAGGTTGGCCTGGGCTACACTCTTCTATATGAGTAAGACTGTCGCCTTGTGATGACCAGAACTCTCTCGTTTCATCGTCAAATTCAAAAAGTAGCACATGCGAATTGTAGTATTTTTCCTAAGCGTTCCATTGGTGCAAAATATTTGCATTCCATGGATTCTTTTAGGAGAAACGCCGTTTACAAGCTGGCTGGTCTGAGTTGGAGTAGGAGCAAAGGTACACCCTATTTTCAAGAGGGTATATCTTTCAAAATCCCCTATTGGTCACCCTATTTTATAAGTCGATCTAAAAGGTTTTGAGCTGCATTTTCCAGTGGTGGGCTCCGTTTTTCCACATTTGATGTTTGCTGGCATCTACAGTCCATTTTGTTTCAGACAGATTTCTGGAAGAAGGAGTACTTGAAGCAGGGGTAGCGCCGCCACTCAAGCGCAGCGCTCTGCATCTCCAAGGCTCAAAATGGTAGTAGTAGGCATGGTAACAGCAGCCTAGCCCTTTGAGAGGCTGGAAGGACGTGCCAACTTCACGTTTTGCAAGATTCGTACCCGTCTCCTTTTGGAGGAGAGGGGCTTGTGGGAGGTGGTGAGTGGCGACGAGCGCGCACCGTCTCCACAGGCAAAAGGCATCACCGTAGCGGAGGTGGTGGCGGGGAAGACGCCGCAGAAAGGTGCAGCCGATGTAAGTTCATCTATAACTGCAGCGACAGTGGTATATGAGGAGTGGTAGAAAAAGGACAGGCAGGCTTACATGTTGCTTGTCAACACCATCTCCAACCCGCATCTTCAGTACGTGAGTGACAAGGCTACTGCAAAAGAGGGGTGGGACACATTGTGCAAGAAGTATGAGAGCAACGATCCTATATTCCTCATGCTTTTGGAGGAGAAGATGATGGCGTTGAAAGTGCAGGGTAGCAAAGGGATGGAGGCGTACTTGGACAAGGCAAAGAAACTTGCGAAGAAGCTGAAAGCAGCTGGTAACCCTGTCGAAGACACGCGCTTCGTCCTCCTCTTGCTGAGGGGACCCCCAACCAGCTACAATACGGTGCAAGAGACACTGGAGTGCAAGCCCACTCTCGACCTCGGAATCATCTGCACACACCTGGTGCAGGTGGAATTACGTCGCAATGCAGCAAAACTCAATGGCGGCAGCAACAGTGAAGCAGCTTTTGTAGCGACCAGCAACAACAGCAGCAGTCTCGGTAGCAGAGAGGCAAGAAGAAGGGCAAGTGCCACTTTTGCCAAAAAGAGGGACACTACAAGAAAGAGTGTTTCAAGTTCAAGAGGGACCAGTAGAAGCATCAGTAGCAGCAATAAAGCAGCAACCTCCACAGGAGCATCAGCAACAGTCACAGTAGCGTCAGCAGCAGCAGCAGTAGCAAAACCAGGCTGGTGTGCGCCACTTTGGCAACATGAATGTGGCCGAGGTACGCGACCGTCTCTTCATGGCGAAGTCTGACATGTCAGAGGTGGTGAAGGCGGATCTCGCATGGTACAAGGACTCAGGATGTACCAAGAGCCTGACACATCACAAGGAGTGGTTTACGTAGCTGCCATCCATCCCTCCCCGTCCTATCGCTTTAGGTGATGATCGGGTGGTATATACTGAGGGGATTGGGATTGAGGACATGTGGTTGGACACCCCATGTGGCATTGAACTAGGAGGGTTCTATGGCATGCTGTACGTACCTAATACTGCGTTCAAACTTCTCTCGGTGTCCTCTCTCACCAACACAAGACTGCCAGTCGTCTTTGACGATGACTATGGCTACATCCTCACCAAGGAAAGAGGAGAGTAGTAGGCCAAGTCAGTGGAGGAAGGTGACATGTACCGCCTGCTAGGGTCGACCAAGATCCAGCGTGAGCAGAGTCTTGCAGCAGTGGTGCAGGCAACAGATGGGGAGATCTGGTATGCACGCTATGGCCACATCGGCATGCGCACCTTATAGCAGCTTCAAGCGAAGTAGATGGTACGTGACTTGTCCAGCATCACCGACTTTGACCAGCAGCACTACATCGGCTGTTCGGAAGGGAAGCAAAATCATGAGGCGTTCTCTTGAGCAGGAGAGCGAGCAAAAGAGGTGCTAGAGCTGGTTCACACAGACTTGTGTCGCTCGATGCAAACCCAGAGTTTTGGAGGCTCTAGGTATTTTCTCACCTTGATTGATGATTTCAGCCGTTACACTGCTTTGTACTTCCTTTCCTCCAAGGACCAGTGCTTTGACAGGTTCAAGGAGTTCAAGGCCATGGTGGAGAACCAGACTCGCAAGACAACCAAGGCGTTGCGCAGCGACCGCGATGGAGAGTACCTGAGCAAGGAGTTCCAGGACTACCTCGCAGTAGCAGGCATCAAGGCGCACTGTACCGCACCATACTCGCCACAATAAAATGGCATAGCAGAACGTGCAAACCGTATTATCGTTGAGTCGGCGCGCTCCATGCTGCACGTGGCTCGGTTCACCTACGACCTTTGGGTGAAAGCAGGGAGCACTGCGGTGTACATCAAGAACCGCAGTCCAACGAAGGCCCTCGAGCAGATGACACCGTACGAGGCGAGGTTTGAGAAGAAGCCGAGCGTGGGTCATCTTAGTGCGTTTGGCAGCTTGGTGCACATGCACGTGCCAAAGGAGAAGTGGCAAAAGTGGGACACAAAGAGTGCGCAGATGCTGATGATTGGCTACGACGTGGCAAGCAAGACGTATCGTCTCTACGAGAGGGATATAGGCCACGTCATCATCTCCAGGGATGTCATCTTCAACGAGAGCAACGTCATCCGCACCAACATTATCTGTAAAGAGGCAGCAGAACCAGCAGCTAACGAGGCAGTGAGAGTAGATATCCTTCCTGACCCATTCTTTCCTGATCCTTCCTCCACTGTGACAGTGGGAGAACCAGTCTATTCTTCCATGTCTGATGTAACACATACAGCGGCCTCATCGGCAGAAGCAGAGGAAGAAGATGCCGCACCTCCAGTAGTAGCAATTGTGCCAGCAACACCGCGTCAACCGCCCGCTAACGCTCTAGCACCAGGTCGCAGGTATCCTCTTAGGGTGCGCTACAAGCCTGGTGAGTGCGGCTATTTCTGGATGCTGAAGAAACCAGAGCAGATGAACGTCGCAGCTGCAGCAGATTCCGATGAGCCAGCATCATAGAAGGAGGTCATGGCTGCACCTGATGTAGCAGATTGGGCGCAAGCTGTGCAGCAAGAGATACAGTCACAGCTGGATAACGGCATGTGGGAGCTGACTGAGCGTCCACCTTGACACAAGGTGATCAAGTGCAAGTAGGTGTTGAAGAAGAAGCGGGGAGCAGATGGCAATCTGGAAAAGTGCAAGGCAAGGCTGGTCGCCAAGGGTAACTCGCAGTAGGAAGGCATCGACTACACATAAATCTTTACTCCTGTGGCAAAGTTTGCCTCTGTGTGCACGCTCCTTTCTTATGCAGCAAGTGAGGACTTCGAGATTCACCACATGGATGTCAAGACGACATTCTTGAACGGTGACTTGGAAGGGGAGATCTACATGGAGCAGCCAGAGGGGTTCGTCATGGATGGCCAGGAGCACCTGGTTTGTATGCAGCAAAAGTCTCTATACGGCCTCAAGCAAGCATCGCGTGCTTGGAACCAGAAGTTGGAAGCGGCGTTGCAGTGCATGGGTTTTGAGCGCAGCAAGTGTGACTACAGCGTGTATCGCTGACAGCATGAGCATGAGATCCTCATTATCATTGTCTATGTGGATGATATACTCCTCCTTTCCAACAGCATGTCTATACTGTAGGAGTTCAAGGAAGCCATGTAAGAGCACTTCCACATGTCTGATCTCGGGGAGGCATCATACTTCTTCGGTATCTAGATTACGCGTGACCAAAAATCACGCTCTCTCTCGTTGTAGCAGAGCCGCTATATCAAGGATGTCTTGCAGCGGTTTCGCATGACAAAGGCTAAACTCATCGGCACGTTGCTGGAGACGTGGCAGTACCTCGTGAGCTTCAATGGAGAAGCGGATGCAGCTGAGTGACAGAAGTACCATAGCGCCGTCAACAGTCTCATGTACCTGATGGTGGCAATCAGGCCAGACCTCGCATAGGCTGTGAGCGCTTTGAGCCAGCACATGGTGAATCCCGAACCTGAGCACCAGAAGGCAGTGAAGCAGATCTTCCGCTATCTTGCTGGAACCAACATCCGCATCACATACAATGGCAATGACAACAACATCATCGGCTATACAAATGCAGATTGTGCTTGAAACCCTGAGGACCGCAAGTCCATCTCAGGACATGTGTTCCTCATGAATGGTGGGGCCATCAGGTGGTGTAGCAAGCGACAAGTGGTCGTGGCCACCTCAAGCACGGAAGCTGAGTACATCTCTCTCGGTTTTGGAGCAAAGGAAGCAGTTTGACTTTAGTTATCTCATGGCGAAGATGAGTGGGAGTGCAGTAGTTCCAGTTCTTGTGTACGTTGACAACCAGAGCGCAATTACACTCGCCAAGAATCCTCAGTACCATGCACGCATCAATCACATTGACATCGCATATCACTTCATCGGGCACATGGTGCAGGAAAGTGCTATGAAGCTGGAGTTTAGTCCAACCAGCACGCAGGTCGCTGATTTCTGCACCAAGCCAGTGACCCGTGAGAAGCAGTTGTGCATGAAGGCATGTGGACTCAACCTACTCTGACTGCGGCAAAGTAGGAGATTGTTGGGAAAGGAGCCATCCGGCTCAGTTTCAGGTCCACAGGAGCAAGTTCCAGATGCCTCCTCCGATTGTCAAACTATTTTCACTGTTGGAAAGATCAGGTGGCAAATTATCTATGGTCCAAGTTTCAGGCCGATCCAACGCTCGGATGGGGAGATTTGAATTTTCGAAGTTTCGGGGGTCATGGACCGCCGATGTCTGGGTGGCCATGGGTGATGGCTCTATGCCTTAGCCTGAGAATAGAAAACGGCAAGAGGTCCAGGGTCAAGACCTGATGGGAGAAATATCCAAAAAGGTCATTTGTCTTAGGATTGCCTTTTCAGAGTATGCTGACTAAGATAAAGGTACCTCTCCTTTCTTTGTAGGTTAGGTGAGATCCTTGTGTACTAGCCATGGATACATGGCGATTCTGCATGGTTTTGTGGGTGATGTGACCACTAGGAGTGTGCCATGAGAGCATTCTCTAGCTCTCTAGGTCTTGTGGGACTGGTCAGCCTGATTGTTAGGCTCTAGTGTGTGAGCCTTAGTCTCCATGGCTAAGTGGTGTGGCTTGTGAGAGGACTGACTTGCCCAAGCTCTAGCTCTATATGTACTCCATCATTTTGAGTGATTCAACAACCATTCTTGAGTACAAGTGATGCCCTTTTAGTCCCATATGCTCTCTGCTCCAAAGCTCCCTCTCTCCTCCAGTTCCAATACCTTCCGGGTCTCTTTTGCGGTCTTACCTTGTGCTGCCTTCCTTGTTTTCTTAGAATTTGCCCCTCAGGAGGTGCCTGGTCCTCCGGTGCCCTTTTCTCCTCGGTTTGCTTAGTTGTTGTTTTTTCTGCCGCCACGCTCACAGCCACTGCTCTTTCATCTGCCGCCTTTCCTGCGTTTTCCTACTCCAATGCCGTTGCCAGATTTGCTGCTACATGCTCTCCTACCTTCCTCTCTCTGGCCGCTGCCTCCTGTTCTATTCTATCGATCACCGCCTTGTGTTCCGCTTTGTCTCCTCCTTGGCTGCGAGCTCCAATGCCACACGTTTCGTGGCTGTTGCTTGCTTTGCCGCCTCCCTCTGTCTGGCCGCTGCCTCCTGTTTTACCTGGTCTGCCACCGCCTTGCGTTCTGCTTGCGTCCTCCACCTCGGCTGGAAGCTGCATAGCTACTCGTTTCACGGCTGCTTTTGCTTCTTTCCGTTGCTCCAACTCCTTCTGTTGCAACACTTTCTATAGCTTATCCCGCGTTTATGTGAGCATGGGGGATTCCTGGAGGTAGTCATGGGCCTCCTCTGTTTCAGCGACACTGCGGTTTTTCTCCACTTTGCATACCTTCATGGCTTCCTGAACCCAGTGCCGAGCTGCCTCCTCCCTCAAAGATTGGCCTGCTTGACTAACTGCTGCCTATTGGTCGTCCGCCACCGTGACTGCAATGCGGTGGCATGTTACCCCTTCAAGGGTCAAGCGCCAGCACCTCTCGATGGCCGCGTACCAGCCGTCGCAGTATCGTTCTACCGTGGTGATGCCTGCCTTTTCCTGGTGTGTATAATGTATTCCCCATCTGGTGCCGATGGCTCGTAGCAGATAACTCTACCTCCATAACTTTGCCGTGGATCTTCTGTACGGCAATCCTGCCGTTCGTGCTGGCATCAGCTGGACGTGGTAGATGGTGAGGGCCTTGGCTCGTTCCCGGAGGAGATGCACGTAGCGACGTGTAGGGTCATTCTTTTGGCCCCGACGTACCTGGAGCCACCACTCGCTGGCGGCATTCACATAGAGATCTTGTTGCTTCGTGCCGTGGAATTTTGCTAATTCCGTCATGTCGTGTACTCATTGTGGATGGAGGTTCAAGACGTCGCGAAGCTCTGCGATAAGTCGCTGTACGCCGGCTGTTTCCAGTAGCAGCTCCTGTCGCTCATATTGCCTGAGGGCCAGGACACCCTTGGCTGTACCCTTGTGTTGGAAAGGGAGCCATCCGGCTCAATTTCAGGTCCACAGGAGCAAGTTCCTGGAAAGTACCAGATGCCTGCTCCGATCGCCAATCCGACTTCACCATTAGAAAGATCATGTGGCAAAATGTCTACGGTCCAAGTTTGAGGCCGATCCAACGGTCGGATTCGGAGATATGAATTTTCGAAGTTTCGGGGGTCATGGACCGTCGATGTCTGGGTGGGCATGGGTGATGGCTCCATGCCTTAGCCTGAGAAAAGAAAAAGGCAAGAGGTCCAGGGTCAGGACCTGATGGGAGAAATATCCAAAAAGGTCCTTGGTCTTAGGATTGCCTTGTCAGAGTGTGCTGACTAGGATAAAGGTACCTCTCCTTACTTTTTAGGTGAGGTGAGATCCTTGTGTGCTAGCCATGGACACATGGCGATTCTCCATGGGTTTGTGGGTTATGTGACCACTAGGAGTGTGCCATGAGAGCATTCTCTAGCTCTCTAGGTCGTGTGTGAGNCAAGTTTGAGGCCGATCCAACGGTCGGATTGGGAGATATGAATTTTCGAAGTTTCGGGGGTCATGGACCGTCGATGTCTGGGTGGGCATGGGTGATGGCTCCATGCCTTAGCCTGAGAAAAGAAAAAGGCAAGAGGTCCAGGGTCAGGACCTGATGGGAGAAATATCCAAAAAGGTCCTTGGTCTTAGGATTGCCTTGTCAGAGTGTGCTGACTAGGATAAAGGTACCTCTCCTTACTTTTTAGGTGAGGTGAGATCCTTGTGTGCTAGCCATGGACACATGGCGATTCTCCATGGGTTTGTGGGTTATGTGACCACTAGGAGTGTGCCATGAGAGCATTCTCTAGCCAGCACAGGCCGTCACTTTGAGAGTGACGGGTTGGGGTGAAACCTTCACCAAATTTGACGATCAACCACTGGATCTTCAAGTTCAGAAGACAAGCTTTCCAACGAGTTCAAGATCGCGAAGATCCAACGGTCGGAGTGAGAGTTAAGCTCAAAACGAGGTCGGCCAGGGCAACACTCTTCTCTATGAGTAAGACTGTCGCCTTGTGATGACCATAACTCTCTTGTTTCTTTGTCAAATTTAAAACGTGGCACATGCGAATTGTAGTATTTTTCCTAAGCTTTCGATTGGTGCAAAAATATTTGCATTTAATCGATTCGTTTGGGAGAAACGCCGTTTACAAGCTGGCTGGCCTGAGTTGGAGTAGGAGCAGAAGCATACCCTGTTTTCAAGACGGCATATCTTTTGAAATCCCCCGTTGATGACCCTGTTTTATGGGTTGATCTGAAAGGTTTTGAGCTGAATTTTCCAGTGGTGTGCTCAGTTTTTTAAAATTCCAAGTCTGCTGGTATCTACAGTCCATTTTCTGTCAGACAGATTTCTGGCAGAAGCAGCAGCAGAAGCAGGGGTAGCGCCGCCATCCAAGGGCAGCGCTGAGCATCACCAAGGCTCAAAATGGCAGCAGCTGGCGTTGTGACAGCAGCCCAGCCTTTGGAGAGGCTGGAGGGACGCGCCAACTTCACGTTTTGGAAGATCCGTACCCGCCTCCTTTTGGANGTGAAGCAGCTTTCATGGCGATGGGCTCACGCAACCAGCAGCAGCAGCAGTCCGGGCAGCAGAGAGGCAAGAAGAAGGGCAAGTGCCATTATTGCCAGAAAGAGGGGCACTACAAGAAAGAGTGCTTCAAGTTCAAGAGGGACCAGAAGGAGCAGCAGCAGCAGCAGCAGCAAAAGCAGCAATCTCCACAGCAACAGCAGCAGCAGTCACAACAACGCCAGCAGCAGCAGCACCAGCAGAACCAGACCAGCGTGCGCCATTTTGGCAACATGAACGTGGCTAAGGAGGTGCACGACCGCCTCTTCATGGCGAAGTCTGACATGTCGCAGGAGGAGAAGGCGGAT
>SZWC01017631.1:47594-59856 GCA_023375785.1 Penium margaritaceum | reverse complement strand
GGCTCAATGAGAGCTTGCCAACCTCACATGCATGTCTCACATGCATTCATGCACGATGGGCCGTGAGAATACCCGGGTTCGCCCTCTACCCAGATATCTGCTTGGCCAGTGACCTACATTCTGTTAGAAAATTCTCTTGTGAGCATGTGGGGTCAAATCACCCAGGTTCGAGGGTGGCAAGCGAGATCAAGCTCGCTGCTCGCTCGCTCGCTCTCCCCTCCCCGTAACAGCTCTGTGGCTCGTGACTTGTCTTACTCAATCCGTTTCTTTGACTCTCACAACTTCGCACTAATCCATGGCGCATTGTCCAATCTTGCGTGCCACGTGTCATGATCCTGCCTCAGTCTACTCTCTAGCCTAGACTATCCACAGTCGTCGGTGGCCGAGGATGTCCTCAATGGCGTACTTCATGTCTTCGTCCACTTGGACGAGAGGCAGAGGAGGGACCTCTCTGTCGGGGAAGTTCTCTCCAGGGTCTCGGTAGTGCTTCAGTCTGCTGACATGGAACACCGGATGAACTTGCATAGTGTCGGGGAGTTTGAGTCGTGCAACCACAGGGGATTTCATGTGCTCTATCTCAAACGGTCCCAACCATCGGAGTTTGAGTTTTGAATAGTCGGCTCCGCGGAGTCTGATGTTTGCAAAGCTGAGGAGGACTTTGTCGCCAGCGGCAAACACGCCGTCGCTGCGATGACAGTCAGCTGGTCGCTTCATCGCTACTTGTGTCTTTTCAAGGGTTTGCCGTGTATCCTCCGAGATGGTGGTGAAGTCTCGGCGTTGAACGTTGATCGGGGGAATGTTCCTGCGATTTTGTAGTTCTCGCGGTCAACGTTCAACGCCGAGACTTCAGCGCCATCCGATGGGCGGGACGTTTTCCATACACCACTTCAAACGGAGGTTTGCATGTTGCGGTGGAAACCACCGAATTATATGCCATTTCAGCGGTTGGGAGTTTTTGTGCTAAATTCATCCCATGAGGTTCGCATGGTGTTATGGGAAGTTGTTCGAGCGTCTGATTGGTCAGCTCGGTTTGACCATCCGTTTGAGGATGAAACGCCGTTTAAAATTGAATCCTGCTGTCGTAGCAAGTCATCAGTGCGTGCCAAAAACGGTTGGTGAATCGGCCATCTCTGTCGCTCCTAATGGTTCTCGATACGCTGTGTAGCCGCACGATGTTGTTTAGAAATAACCTTGATGTTCCCTTGGCGGTGAGGGTGGTTGCAGTTGGAATGAAGTGGGACGTTTTGGAGAACCTGTCGATGACCACGAGGATTGCGTCATATCCCTCGACCATGACCGGTAATCCCATGACAAATTCCATGGAGATGTCAGCCCATGGTTCTGTCGGAATAGGGAGCGGTTGGAGAAACCCGGGTGGCCGCATCGACGGGATTTTTGTCGCTGACATGTGTTGCACGTTTCGCAGAAGTTGGCCACATCGGATTGCATCTTGTCCCACCAATAGCTTTTGCCAGCTTCTTCAGCGTCTTGTCCTCTCCAAAGTGTCCACCTGGTCCTGTGTCGTGGCATTCTTCGAGCAGCATACGGCGAAGTTCGTTGTTTGGGGGAATGACCACCTGACAAGTGAAGCACCATCGCCAAAAGGGTGCGTCGTACAAGAATTCTGACTTGTCATACCCGTCGTGCTGGTCGTAGCTCGTGCAAACAGCCGTTCGAGGTATGGGTCTCGCTATAGGTGTAGCGTTGCCATGTCAGCCATTAAATCTGGTCGGCGGCTGAGTGCATCCCCCGGGTTGATTTTTCCTGGCCGATACTCGATATCTTAGCCAAGCCCGGATTCAAGGAACTCCATCCATCGGGTTTGATGTCGACTGAGGTTTGGCTACGTCTTCAAATACTTCAATGCATGATGGTCGGTGCACACGATTCATCGACAACACTCCGGGTAGCATCGCCATGTCTTGAACGTGTGCACGATCACCAGCATGTAGGCAAAGCTTACAAAAGCGAAGGACTCCGGAAGACCGCAATCAGACCGCATAGCGCGAACAGCATCCTCCATGGTGCGGTTCCAGCGCTCAGAAACACCATTCTGCTGAGGAGTAGTAGGAGCGCAGACCTGGTGAATATTCCCGTGCTCGACGAAAAACCTGTCCATCTCGCCAAGAAACTCGCCGCCGCGATCCGAGCGGAAGG
Organism: Penium margaritaceum; assembly: GCA_023375785.1. Taxonomy (NCBI): domain Eukaryota; kingdom Viridiplantae; phylum Streptophyta; class Zygnematophyceae; order Desmidiales; family Peniaceae; genus Penium; species Penium margaritaceum. Next base: position 57,699 of record SZWC01017631.1, on the reverse strand, counting down.
TGTGCAGCGTGTGGCGGGTCTAATGCTCAGCCATCACGAGCCAGAGGCGAACCGCGAGAGCGGCGTCACTCTTATGGCGCAGGTTGTAGACCCACCACACTCGGGTGAATTCATCAATTAGGGTGAGGACGTATCGACCCTGATCAAACAGAGACTCGACATGAAGGGGACCAAGAAGGTCCGAATGGACTAAGTCAAAAGGGCGAAGTGCGCGTGAATGGGAGTCAGGATAGTGCAACGATGCATCTTACCCTGAACGTAGAAGAGACAGTCGGTCTTGGACGGCTTCTCGAAACAAGTCGCATCAAGACCGAGGGCGGGCTGTGTCTGAATGAGCTTCGACACAATGTCGGAGCTTACATGACACACGTGGCGATGAAGCAATCGCAAGTTCTCAGGAGGCAGAACACCAGCGATAAAAACATGAGTGGAAGGGGAGGGGGAGCAAGGAGCAGAAGTACAAGAGACACGATACAAGTCATCCACAACAGAGGCACGAAGAACAACGCTACGAGTGTCAATAGCAGTCACAGTCGCGAACTCTGGAGTGTGCTCCACAGAGAGTCCCATCAGTGCGCAAGCACATATAGAAAACATAATCAGCTCAAGGTCAAGCACAAACACCACCTCGGAAAGATACAGGGGGCCAGACGGACCATCGAAACATGCGACCCCAACACCTTGGACTGGCAAGGACTGACCAGAACCTCTGCGGACGAAACGAACAGAGGCAACAGGGCCGAGAACAACGAAATCACTATGACAACAGGTCATGTGATGAGTGGCACTAGAATCGATGATCCAAGTGCCACTGGAATCACGACTAGAGGACGTCACTATACAACGGGCAATGGAACACTCGGCCTCAGACAGACGCTGGGCAACAGGTGGGGAGGAACGACGAAGGGCACAAAGGTGAGACTCATGAATCCAACCTGTACAGTCAGGCCCATCGTCATCACATGCCAACTGTGCCCCCCAAAACGAGTCATCCCGAGCCACAAGGACAGATGAACAAATAGTCTGTGAACCCCCCGGCTGTGACAACACACTCGCACTTCCCTGAAAACAAAGGGCAAGAAGGTGACAGAGCTCGGCGATGGTGCGGTCACGTTGATCTGGGTCGCCGCTGGTCGTCGATGGTGAAGCAAGAACTGCTACGGTCGTGGTTGCCACACACCCAGAGGATGTGCTACTCGACGTAGCCCATAGTGCGTGTGCATCCTGGAGCCCATGAGTAATTCGCGCCCAGTCGAGCGGGTGTTGGCACTCGGTGTAGCGATGGTCGCCTCCAGAGTCATAGCAGTGAATGGAGCGTCCACTGCTACTGTGCGATGACGGCTGCTGTTGTGACTTCCGTTGGCCTGAGTCGCGCCTCCGTCACCCCTTCTTTCCCTGTGCTGCTGTCGCGACATCCTGTGTTTGAGTCGATGTAATCGGGGTGGAAGGGGAGGAGGAGAATGTGGCAAAGGATGGAGAAGGAATCTGCAAGAGGGGCATTAGTGGTGATGCAATGACTGCTGCAGCAATGGAGATCTCCTGATGAGCCACGACTGCTTCACAGGTAGAAGTCACATGGAGGAAAAGCTGGTGCGCCCAGAGAAGAAGCTGCAATGAGGCCGAAAAAGGCTTGAGCATGGCGTCGATGTACCTCGTGAAGATGTCTGTGTACTAAAGGTGAACTACAAGCATGATCGTGCGGAGCGCCCACAGCTGTGTACCTTCTGAGGTCCCAAGGCGCGTGTAGATGCGCATGGCGCGTCGCCGGTAGTCGACTGCAGGTTCGTCAGGCCCTTGACAAAGGGAGTGAAAGTCAAGAATGTGCGCGGTGCGGGTGGCGTGCGTCTCTCCAGCAAGCAAGGATAATGCTAGGTCCCAGCCCCCCCGTGGATCAGCGCCGGTGCCTTTGTTCGCCTTACCATGTAACGAGCAGACGTCGACGACGGTCTCGCGCGGCATTGCGTAGAGAAGACCGCCCATCGCCCTGGCCACTGTCAGCACCTGTGCTCACTCCTTAGTCTGATACACATTGTGGTAGTAGGGCCACATGCCTTCTGAAGTGGCCTAGACCTGGAAGAGGATCTCCTTGCACTCAAAACCGTCCTCGCTGACATATCGTGGGGGCGGTGTCTTGAAGTCCTTGGGTTGCTGCTACGTAGGGAGAGCAACCACAGGCCGGGAAGGATGCGGGATGGGAAAGACACCGCGAAGAGGGAAGTCGCTAGGGTGGAGGTTAGGAGACGATCCAATCTTTGGAAAGGGAGATGTGTGTGGGGGCTGAGAGCTCGTCTGAAGCTGGCAGAACCGCTCCTGAAGCACACAAATCTCGCCCTCGGGGAAGTCGCCCTCCATGCCTGGCATATTTGGATCCTCCTCCCAAGGATCAAGAGGTGGCGGGTCAACTCCAGATCCTGTCTCCGATGCTGGAGCTGACTGCTGTGTAGAGGGTGTGACCCCTGCCGCTCCCTCAGAGGTTTGTCGTGGGGTCGTGGAATGACCCCGAAGGAGCTTGGTGAGTGTACGGATGGCGTTAGTCTGCTCCCGCTGCAGGCGACGCATCTTGTCTTGCTGGCTCCGCAGATTCTCAATAGCCTACGAATGTGGGCTTATGACCCCTGAGGAGGAGGAAGAGGGATCCAGCACCCTTTTCCCACTATCGTCGGACGGAGCCATGTCGCCGTTCATTATGGGCCGATACATCAACGTGGTTGAATTGCAAAAACGTGAGTGTTTTTGGAGGAGTTGAAACGCTGGAAGCTTTTGACTCTCCGACCAAAAATTTCACTAAGGCAAGTGCGAACATCAGCAAGAAGTTACCAACGTCAGCATGACCTGATGATGTCAGCAAGGAAAAATGCTGATGTCAGCTACCCTCTCTCTTCTCTCTCTTCTTTTTGGTCACCCTTTGCGGTTGCGCCGCGAGCAGGAGGCCGCTTCGTAGCAGCCGCGTGGAAGCTGCACGGAAGCTGCGCAGTAGCTTCCGCACAGCTGTTGTTACTGGTGCATCGTTAGTTGCATTAGCAGCCGCTTGGCTGCGAGCGGAGCAACCGCTTGGCGGCTGCATGCACAACAGTGGCAATAGCTGTACGCTGCTGCTGCTACTGTTGTGTGCTGCGGCTGTTACACGCTGCTACCGTCGCCGTGCGCTGCTGCCGTTGCTGTTGCTACGCTGTTACTACCGTCGTTGCTATTGTCACTACTGCTGCGCTGTTGCTGCCGCCATTACTGTTGCTGTAACTGCTGTGCTACTTCTATGCTACTGCCGTCGCGCACTACTATTGTGCTGCTGCCGCCGCGCGCTACTACCACTGCTACTGCTACCGCTGCCGCTATTGTTGTACTGCTGTTGAGCTGCTGCTCTGCTTTAGTGCTGCTGCTATTGCTCAATGTTGTTGCTGCTGCATGTGCCAATGTCGGCGGCTGCTGGGGACTACAACCTACTGCAGCTGTTGCCTGCTGTTGCTAGCGGGTGCTACTGCTACAGTCTCACGTGGTGATGGTGAGCGACGTCGATGACGATCGGCTATCGTCGTCAATAGGTCCGTGTGGATCAATTGCAGCAATGGCTCTCAATGCTGCTGCTCTGTTGTGTCTCTGCTGCGCAGCTCGGTGAGAACTGTCTCACCGCTCTAATACCATTAGAAGATGCATGGAAGCTTCTTAGAGACACAGCCGCCGACTAGGCGTCAGTGCCTAGTCAGACGGTGACGGGAGTCACATGTCGTGCACACAACGGCTAGGGTCTGGCTAGGAGACACAAGGCAATGTGTCAGAATGCTTCAATAGCATTTGTAGAGAGAAATGACAAATGATAGGTCCATGGCATAAGTACCTGTCGTGGCGCACGGCGGGTGTCCCACGTGATAGTGCAAGATCTGTCCTAAAATCGGCCCAAAAACACTGTTTTGGCCGTAACTCTGCGCAGACATGTGAGAACGCTATGCCACCTGAACCTAGACGTGCAGGATAAAAAGCCGGATGCTACGACTGGTCACATGCATGCACCTGGCATCAAACGGTGGACAAACAATGCAAAAAAATGCAAATCGGGCCCACGACCAGTCCACTGATAAACTCCTACGTGCTGCAGAAAAACTGCAAGAGGTCTCGGGTAGTGTCCGGTGCTCTGGAACGGTCCTCGGTTATCTCCAACCTGGTAGTCCGCCACCATATGACGCACCGGTACCATCAGGGTCTGCATCAGGGATCTGCACAAATATGGAAACGACTGAGTGGTCACTATGAACTGTACAGGTCGACGGGAACGTCACAAATCACAACATGCACGACCGCCAGCATTTCTTTCTCGTGTACGACATAGTTGAGTTTCGGTCCTTGCAGTTTTTGGGACACATAGGCGACCGGTTGCTCTCCGTTGCCGTGGTCTTGCAGGAGGACTACACCAATTGCTCAGTCTGACGCATATGTGGCCATTACATAATCGACTGTTGGATCGGCAAACCGTAGGGCAAACGTCGAGGTCAGAGCGTTTTGCAAAGCGGTGACCGATTATTGTTTGATTTCTCCCCACCGCCACTCGTTTTCTTTTCGAGTGAGGCCGGAAAGAGGCGTTGACACTCGGGCGTAATCACATACAAATCACTGGTAGTAATTGCGAAAGCCGAGGAAAACTTGAATTTCTCAAACGTTGGTCGACGTTGGCCAACTAGCGGCTGCTGACACTTTTTTCGGATCCATGGTGATGCGTCCACTCTTGATGACGTAATTGAAAAACTCGATCGAACGACGACTGAAGTCGCATGTTGAGAGTTTTCCAACATATTTTTCTCTTTGTAAAACTTCAAGGAGTTTTCAAAGATGTCCATCGTGCGCCTCCGGGGTGCGTGTGTACACCAGAATGTCGTCGAGATACACCACGACAGAATCATCACGGTATGGTCAAAAATTGATGTTCATTGCCATCACAAAGGTTGCCGAGGCATTCGTCAGTCCGAATGGCATTGCCGTGAACTCAAAATGCCCGTAGCAGGTTCGGATCACCGTTTTCTCGATGTTGGTATCTGCCACACGTATTTGCTGATGTCCGTGGTGTAAGTCGATTTTGCAAAAAATCCGAGCACATCCGCATCTCACCACTCTTCTTTGATACAAATAGCATTGGTGGGGCATATGGTAACGTGGAACGGCGGATGAACCATTGACCGAGCATCTCATCGAGTTGTTTTTTTAGCTCAGCCAGCTCGTGATGGCTCATCCGATAGGTCCTTCGAACTGTAGGTCTACTGCCTGGCTTTAATTTTATGCGATGGTCGTTGTCTCATTGAGGAGGTAAGGTTCTAAGAAGTTTGTCGGGAAAAACGTTTGCAAACTCTTGGATGAATTGCGTGAACTCTTCAGGTACCATCATGAAACTTTGCTGATGTCCATGATGAATCAGCTGCTGCCAAATCCACTTATTCCATTGGCTTGAGATGTATGAGCCACGCACGAGCTCCTCGTTGTATACAATGCGTGGCCACGTTGAGCGGTGTCGGCTGCACAGGTTATCGCTTTTCGGCTTCCGCGCCTTCCTCTGTTGCTTCACCTCTACTGCTTGCATTGTCGGCTTCCCTCCCGCTCGCAAAGTTTTCATTTGGTGCTATCGATCTCCGCGTAGACGTTGCTGTTGTTCCAGTCGATCTGCAGATTGTGCCGGTATAGGAAGTTTTGTGAGAGGATGACTTGGTGATCGCTCATTGGACAAGACCTCCAGACCGTTACATCACGTGGATCTCCCACTTGTAGTTAGAGTGGTGCTCAGATTGTCCATATTTGCAATATGCCGTCGACGGTTTTTTCTTCAAACACCCATGGGTATTTACCACCCACAAAGTGGGTCTGCAAACCCAGTTTGTGGACCATGTCGTTGCTCATGAAGCTGTGTGATGCTCCTCCATGCAATAGTGCCAATACTGTTCTACGACTTCTGCATCCTCGAGGCTCTACTTTTAGCAGTATCGTCGATTGGTCGTCCTCGTACCCCTCATAGAACTTTGCGATTTCGGAAACCCTCTATGGTGATGTAGGCCGTTTAGATGGGCGATTGTTTGGCGTAAATCACTCTTCAGGGACAATAGTTGCACGTTTTACTCCAGCCCTTTGTTGTTCCACACTCATTACTTTGTGACTTCCCCCCGTTTCTGGCCTGCTGCTTGCTTCGGCAGTTGCAAGCGATGTGCCCGACTTTTCTGCAATTGTAGCAGGTTTGCGTATCTCTCTGGTTGATAACGTCCACTTCCTTTGGAGTCGAGGATTCCGTAGACTGGATCTTTTTGTTTCCACGACAAATGTGGTTAGGAGGCCATTGACCGTAGGATTATTGGATCCGAGCATTGTAGTCGGCACGGTCGATCCTTTATGCTGCTGCTATCATTGGTGGCAAGTCGTTTTGGACGCCAAAATAGCAATTTCTTGCCGGATATCTCGCTTAAGGCCGTTGTTGTAGTGAAAACAGAGTTCATCGGGGTTGATTTCTGCTCCAGTGATGATCGCGTGGAATCTCCACGTATACTCTGCCACGCTGAAGTGTTGACGGAGACGCTGGAGCTTGTACTGTGTGTCAGACTTTTCATTCAGTCATCCAAAGCGGGCGAGCATTGTGTGCGAGAATTCATTCCAGTCGGTTGGTGGCATCAGCGTATCTTGTCACTGTGGGTTGATCTGCTCCAAGGGTAGAATGCCTGCGGTCGACGATATGATATGGGTGTCGTTGGCTATTGATGATGCTCCATGGGTCTCCTATTGCCGTTGGATGGTCTTTATGTCGGACTACCAACTGAACACCGTGTCACGTAAAAGCACGGCCGCACAGTCAATTTTCTTTTGATCGTTGTTGACCCTAGCAGTGCTGAAGTACATCTCCAAAATCGTCAGCCACATCCAAACCATCGGTCATTTTGGGTTTGCAGGATCAAACAGTTTTGATGGATCCGGACGAATTCTGGGTTTCCTCAAGAGTTGAGAATTTCTCTCAACAACCACCGCTCTACGTGCGCTTGCGTTGCAAAGAGCCTCCATCGCGATGTTGAGTTGTTGGGGCAGAAGGTTGTTGATTCTTTTGGATCGTTGAGATCCAATTTGCCACTTCCTCGTTGATGGGCACCTCTCGTCCAGTGCCACCTGTTGTCCCTGTTGTCATCGTCGAGGCCGTTGGTAGGGGCGGCTGGTTTATCGCTGTTGGGTTTGCAACCTGATTGGTTGTCAAAACCGTAGGGGTTGATCGAGCTGCCGCATAGCCCACCACGCCAGCATTCGCTGGAGCTTCAGGGTTCACGTGCATCGGCACGTTCTGCTCTTCCATCAACGAAGTTGTTGTCAAAGACCCGCTGCTGGTTGTCGGTTGCGTTTGCTCGTCTCATGTTGTAGTCGCGAAGTCTGCAAAGTCTTGACGTGCGAGTTGCATTGACGGCTTGTGCAAGGCAGTCCTCTGGATGGACAAAGTTGTCGAATGCCTCTCCAGCACCACTGCCCTCTGATACCAAGTATCATGCCGAACGGAGCATAGATGGTCAAGTTGCGAGGCAGAACACGATTCATAACTTGGGTCACTTGAGCAACTTATCATTAGCGGTAAGTGTACTTTGATGACAAGTGTCAAAACAGTCGAACATTTACATACAAGTGTCGAGTTACGAATGAGGTATAGTCGGGGTCGTTGGGTCGGTTGTCGAGGAATGCGCGCGGAGTTGCATTGTGAGTGGTTGGATTTAAGAAGGTCCGCCGAGAAGTCAGGGGTCTTCAAGAATCGGCGGTGAAGATGCAAGATGTATCTCTATAAATCCAGATTCTTCTCGGTAAATCAAGAAGTCAACCGAAATGTTGTGATACTTTTGTCGTAGATTGACGAGAGTGTTCAGAGTTGTTGGAAGGTTCGGTAAGATTCACTGAGGGTGGGGGCAGTTGGCCGGTTTTTCCTCGACCGTTGAAGTGAACATCGCGGTCTCGCGACACAATGGGCTGTTTGCAAAATACACCTGCTATGTACACCTGCTATGTAACAGATTTATCACCAGGTCGCCACTATTCTTTTTTCTTTGGGTGATTCTCTCCATAGCTCCTGGTGTGGATAGAATATCATGAAACTCTTGGCCCCACTTTAGAATGTGAGGGTAGAGTAATCTTTTTTTTTTTTTTTAGTTTACACTTTTTTGTAACTAATTTATAGATTTCAAACTTTGACACTGAGGATTTATACAAGGACCAATTCTGTAGAATGATAATCATGACTTCCAGGAAAAGCAAAAGCTGCGCTCGATGGCCACTATTAAAAAGTAATACTCCGGATGCGACTGTAGAAAACTTGAATACTTTGCACACCCACTATGTTTCTCCACCTACACAGCACCAAAAGAAAACAGAACCCCATTTTGAGCCCGCTTCATGCGGATACGGTGACAGATGACATTGCCAGAAGACTACACATTGAAGCAGGTTCATTCGGTCCTGCCGAATCCGGAAAAACTGGCAAACCATTGGTTTAATGCCTTGCAATGTGTATCAGGTGTCCAATGAACGAGCGCCTCTCAGTATCCACCATCCTACATCAGATTCCTCCATCATAATACCTGTGAATGGTATGTTTGCGAGGTGATGCGCAAGAACAATCGATGAACTCACTTGCTCCCAACTTAACAGTGCACACATGTCCAACCACCATTTTCACATACATGAGCCAACTACCAATGCTAGATGAGTTTGATGGCATATCATATAGTTCACCAAAACCTCTTTGTCAGTTACAAATAGTGTGCCGTGCCACATACTGACTCTTAGACTTCCTTAACTCACACCATAAACCGATCGCTTGGCTCTCGTTCAATGTTGAACCTGTTTTTCGTACTGTTCACGTTTCTGATGTGGTGCCCATGGGACACGTGAGATGGGGTAGTTGCCCTCAATTGCATTGGTACAGGTACTACTAGTTGAACACGCAAACATAGCTTCTGATGGCGAGATGAACGAGGTTGCAAATGGACTACGCCGGTGGGACCAAGCCGGTTTGTGGGGTGCAGAGGACCCATCATGGACATCACACACCATGCATCCGCATGGAGCAATAGGTGCATGGGCTGCCATCAAGGTAGACTTTGGTTCTGGGATATCGTGGAATGGCATGCCAACATGAAAGTCTACACGTCCTGAACCGGAAACATGGTGTGCTTTTTGGGGAGAAGCATTCCCTCCGTGTGTCCGCCACATTGTCCGGATCCTTGGGAGCCATGGTTCTAGATAGAGCCTCCTAGAACTTAGTGCTCATGGAAGTGGGTGACTCATGTTTGTTTGTCAAATGATTCACCACGTATTTATGTTTTTCCTTCTCTCTATGTTGATGTCCGATTGTGGCATTGCATGGTTCCCTTTATTTCATGTTCGTGAGCTGCATACACTATGTAGGACAATGAGCTACTAATAACATGTTGTCAACTTCTCACTTTTTGCATTGGGAACCTTTTCAACGTCATTGTACATTCATGCGATATTCAGTTAAAGTTACGTGACTCAAAACTATTCTCTGTGTCCAGTTGTACCAATATTATTAACTAATGAGCAATGCGACAACGCATGTAACATGAATCATGGTAAGAACGTTGCATTGGTAACACTTCAGTCACCATGTCCTTCATGTAGAATTAATGTAAAATCACAAAAAGGAATCACGCAAAACACTTGGGAATGGAATGGAACTCTTTGTTTTGAGCCTCCATGGGTGCATTAGTTGAAGTGAAAGGGAGGTGCTAGAACACATGAACTGATCCACACCTACACGTACACGGATAAGTCATGCACAAAACAGATGGCCTCACAAGAAGGGCACTCAAACCTATGGATGAGTGCCTCACATGCATCATCAAATACAGCTTCAAAGGGAGGTGCACATGTGCGATGGCATGTATTGACCACATGATTGTTTTCCCTTTCTTTGTCTAAGTCACCTATGTTGAGGTTGGTCATCTACAAATTGATCACATATGCCCCTGTCGGCACACTACCCATGCAATCAGCCACTTATGATCTGACCCTCCGCCTGACCACTCAGCCTTGGTTGTCGCTTGTAGATGGCTCTCTCCAGCACATGGATCTACCTCACCTTTACACACATCCAGAA
>SZWC01017629.1:0-14052 GCA_023375785.1 Penium margaritaceum | reverse complement strand
ATCATCTGGCATGACAGTTGCACAGAGGATGTTTCACAGGTTCCAACGCACTTTACGGAACTTGATACGGAGTCCGTTTGAGTGAGATATGGATTTCCAAAGTTTGGAGATCATGGGTCGGGTTCAAGTGACGACCTGAGCACTTTGAGCTCAAAAGGCGGCAGGATTATTGGCCAGGACGGCTGAGAGCGGCCTTCAAGGAGAAAAGGCGGCTGGGGGAATTCCAAGAGAATTCAAGGAAGGTGCAGACCACGATTGTTGGTCGTCCAAGTGGTGTGAGATATAATTCTCTTGTGTGACAAGGTGACTGCCGCTCACCCGCTAGGCTACATGAGTGTGCTAGAGGGTAGACTTTGACAGAGTGTATCTCAGTGCTCCCTAGGCCAAATGAGGCATATAAGGGCTTGTTAGAAAGCTGTGTTAATTTAATTTCTCACTCAGGATACAATTCAGACATTTGCGTCCTCTGCAAAACTACATTTGCTTCCGTAGTTTCTGTCTGTGCAACCTGCAACTCCCTCTCACAAACAGTTGGTCCTGCCTAGGCGATTCTTAGTGAGACTGATCACCTCCCTGAGGGCTGCCGCAGTTTCTATCAGTTGCAACACTGGTAGTTGCAATGCTGGCAGTAGAAACTCTGGCCGTTTCAACATTCACAGTTGCATCTCTGGCAGTCGCAACTCTGGCAGCTGCAAAACTGGCAGATTCAACACTAGCAGTTGTAACTCTTGCAGTTCAAATATTGGCAGTTACAACTCTGGCAGTTGCAACACTGGCAGCTGCAACACTGGCAGTTACAACTCTCACGGTTGCAACAATGGCAGCTGCAACTCTGGCGGTTGCAATACTGGCAGTTGCAACACTGGCTGTTGCAATACTGGCAGATGCAAAAACTAAAGTTGCAACACTGGCAGTTCCAACAGTGGAAGGTTAATCACCTGCAGTTGTAACTCTGGCAGTTGCAAAACTGGAAGTTTCAACTCTGGCAGTTGCAACACTGGCAGTTGCAACATTGGCAGCTGCAATTGTGGCAGTTGCAACCCTGGGAGATGAAAGTCTGACAATTGCAACACTGGAGTTGCAACAATTGCAGCTGCAACCCCGGCAGTTGCAATTCCTGAAATTGTATTACTGAAACTTGCAACATTGGCAGCTGCAATAATGGCAGTTGAAACACTGGCACTTGCAGCACTGGCAGTTGCAACATTGGAAGTTGCAACTCTGGCAGTTGCTACAGTGGCATTTGCAGTTCTAGAAGTTGCCACACTGGTTACTATAACAGTGGCAGTTGAAACTCTGGCAATGGGAACACTGGCAGTTGCAACACCGGCAGGTGCAACTCTGGCAGTTGCAACAGTGGTGGTTGCAGCTCTGGAAGTTGCAACACTGGCAGTTTCAACACTGGCAGCTGTAACAATGGCAGTTGCAACACTGGCCCTTGCAACACTAGCATTTACAACACTGGCAGTTGTAACTCTGGCAGTTGCAGCACTGGAAGTTGCAACTGTGGCAGTTGTTATAAAAAACAGACTCTAATAGAGGCTACTCCTTGGAGAAATTCCAAGAGAATCAATAAAAGTTGAGGTTCAGGACCGAATCCCCTGTTAGAATCTTAGAGTCAAGTTATTCACTAACAATGTGACAAGAGTCACCCGGATCCAGCAAGTTAAAAGAAGCGGTTGCTCCTCTACGCTGGTTCTGTATTGTCATGTATACGGAGGATGTTCATGTCCTCCCAGTTTATCCCAGAACACTCTTTCCATCCTTTGGTTCTATGACCTTCGCCGCCATGTCTCAACTATGCCTATTCCTCGCTTGCTCGATCTTTTCCATGCTTTCTTAGCTCTCGCTCTTGCATCGCTTTACTCCCATTCCTTCGCTCAGCCCTACTTACCACATCAAGGCGTTGTCTACTACATCAACATTCTCTCACCGTGCTCCTCAAACGCTCAACCTCGGCTTCATCTTGTCCTCCTACCTCATTTCCATCAAAATCTCTGATCTTAGATGCATCTCCTTGCTTTCTTGAAGCTCCCTTGCCTCTACACTGTGAGTTGCTTCTGACATGGTATCATAGCTCCAGGCAACATCTTCTGGTGTCTCCTGATCATGTCATTGCTTCGTCTCCCTTATCACTGCCCTTTACCATCTGCATCTTCTCACCCACCGTCTGCTGCTACTCCCGCCATCTACATCTCCGCCTTCTCTTATGCATCTACAACATCAACTGAGAGAAGACGCCCTTCCTTGTGCCCATTCACATGCACGTGGTGGTTCGAGTTCTCCAGTCCTCAGCACTACCCGTCTATCCTTTCTCCTGCTTCATCAGCAGCAGATGTCAGCAGCATCGTCTCGCCTCGTTTCTCAAGCTTCGGAGGTATTCATTGCCAGAACTGAGCCCTGCATCCAAACAAACGCCCGTGGTAACATCCGGCCTCCTCCATTGCCGACAGCCAACAACAACACTTGAGCCGCTCTGTTGCCATCCTCAATGAAGCATCCTGCCACTTTTCTTTCCTGCTCTCTACTTGCGTCAGCCTGTTTTGTCGTGCTCTAATCCTTCCTCTCTACAGATCGTGCATTCCCCGCTCCTCATCTGCCACTCCTTTTGGATCTCGTGACCTTGTGGCAAGGTCGCCGCTCCGTCGTCGCCTCCACCTCCTGTAGCGCCTTCTCCATATCCTCTACCGCCAACCACCGCATCTGCTCCATTCTACTATAGCTCTATTTCTCCCGTCCTCACCTCTTTGCAGCGTCATCTTATCAAGCCACCCAGTCCTGCCGCCCCTCTGCCTTGGAGCTCCTTCACTCCCTCCTCCCAATGCAGCAACACCCTCTTCCTCGTCGTCCTCGTCAACTACATCTGCTCCATTAGCCTCGCCTACCGCTACTCCTTGCTTCCTCCTCATCATCATCAGTCTCTTCATCATCATTCTCCACCGCTTCCTTATCACCTTCATCACTAGCTCCGGCCTTATCATCGTCATCATCAATCAGCACATGTGGTTTGCCCCTGGGTGTAGTCACCATCATCGTGAAAAATCATCCTACGTCGTCAAACATCAATACCTTCAGCCAACACCAAGACCTGCACAAGTCAGCTGCCAATCTCCTAACGACCTGCACCCAAGCCAGCAGCAGATTTCTCCTGGTGCTTTGGCTCTTTCCTTCCTCTTTTCACACCTCTACCCCTCTACTCACTGGGAATTCGTGATCAGGTTCGGGCGAACTAAGTCAGTCGACGCCCACAAACAAAGAAACTTAGGTGCATACCACCATCTGTAAAACATCAAGAAATGAATTCCGTCGACAGGCGACGATTGTAGAAATGTCACCAAAGATTGCACTTATGCAAATCAAGGAAGAGAATATGAAAAAAAATTGAACATGAAATATACATGAATAATTCTCAAAAATACGTATACGTGTATTTCCTCATATGTATATGTATATGTTTATGTATTTTCATATGTACATGTGTAGCGGGAGGGCCGGTTTGGCCCTCCCTTCTCGCTAAAGCGAGGGGTGGTTGCGCACCACCCCTCGCGTCAGTGAGGGCTGGCCGCCGGCCAGCTCTCTTCCGGCCGGATGGACGGCCGGGGGCCGGCTAAGCGACCGGCCGGTCACCGCCCGGCCAGCCGCCAGCCGCCGATCGCGGCCTCAGCCCGATCGGCGGCCGAGGACCCGCGAGGGCCTTGAGGGCGAGGCCTTGTGGCCTCGTTCCCTCGCCCACACTCGCCCTCCTCGCAAGCGAGCGAGCGAGGACAAGGGAGGGGGACAAGGGACGAGAGGCGAGAAAAACTGGTGCCAAATCGCCAGTGTGCCTTGCACGCGATGATTTTGCACCAGAACGTCAAAACGTAAATCAAAGTTCGTTTGCAACGAACTTCGACATGAAAAAACGAAACAAGTCGTACGAACACACGAGTTCGAGGTAAGAACCCTTGGTTTGGGTCCCAAAACCAGGGGTAGGGTTAGAAATTGTAATGGGCCTCCAGAGACTCAAGATATTCGAGTCTCCCTGCTCTGGGTCGTTGATGATGATTGCCCCTCAGTCTTGCGAAGGGGGTAAACCCCTGACGCAGACTGAGAACGTCATTCTGCGAACTCCGACGACGACTTAAGGGCAGGAGCTGGAGGTTCCGGCCCATTACAATGGTTCTCAGAGCCAGAGAACCCTCGCGACCAAGTGTTTGACGGAAATGGCAGCTACGACATACATAAAACGCCGCCGGCAACTACAAGCAACAGTAGGAACGCCAGAAGGGACTACGACATCTACGCTTCACCGTTTCAAGCGCCGTAAAGTGCGTTAGGAAGCTAGAGGAGAGCTTTATTATTGGGGGCTTCTTCTCCACAGCCTCTTCTCTATCCCAGTGGGCTAGGGGAAAGTTTTTGGGACGGGATAGGGAGTACCCACCCCCAAAACTACCTACTTTTTTCTCTCTTCTCAAGGCTCCTTCCGCTCCTCTTCAACCAAAAACTGGGGCAGTGCCTTTCTCCAATACCGGAGACTCTCACGGCCTGAAAGAAAATGAAAAAGGAGAAAAGCGCTACTTGGAGAATTTTTGGAGGCCGCCACATTGCTGAGGAGCACAAGAAAGGCGCCTCCAAGGGGGCGCAAGGTGTGCCAAGAAGACGCAAGAAGAGGCCAAGGAAGACCAGAATACAAGAAGACAAGAAGACAAAGAGAAAAAGTAGTATTTTTCTTCTTGACCTTGTACTTGCTTGTTTCTCTAGGTTTTCTTAGCTTTCCTAGTGCCGTGAGTCACGACTTAGGATTTTTCCTACAAACCCACGACCTTGTACCGACATGGCGGCCTAGGAAAATAGAAATTTAAATTAAAAGTGCCTCACCGATCGTGAGAGCGAGATTTTAGGAGGCGATTCATCCTTTAAGTTGTGGGGTGATCCTCACAACGGTCTTCACATGCTATTTGCACGGGCGACGAGATGGAAAGTGCCGAAACGTCCAAGTCCAACAAGGGCAAGGAAGTGATGGCATCACCACGAGCTCTCGGCGGACTCCAAAATTTGGGAGCCGCCGCCGCGATCACGGTTGCCAACCCAAAGGCAACTGTGCCGCCAAAGGAAATCGTACCGCCGAAAGCAACCGAAGCCAACTTCGGCGATACCGAGAAGCGTGCGGAGGCCGAAAAGGTGCTCAACGAGCACATCGACGTGCGCGTGGTCGACCCCCATGCGACGGACGATGCGATGGAGGAGGATCTCCCGGAGGGGGACCCCGACGAAGAGCACGATGCTGACGATGGCGAAGGCGACGAGGATCATGACCATCGCCATCGTCGTGCGGCGAACTATAGCCGATTGCTCGAGAAGGGCAAGGCGCCAACCGCATCGCCTGAAGTTGCCAACGGTAGCGAGACTGCCAAGAGCAATAAGGGCGCTGAAAGTAGCCACATGGGAAGTTCCCACAAGAACGAGCCGGACGATGTTGCCGCGAAGGCAATTCACGATGACCGTCGTAGGCTCGCAGAGTTTGCTGCTGAGGCAACAGGCCAACTCAAGATCACCACCAATGGTGGAGATACGGCACCACTCGGAGGAATGGGGGCGGACCCCCCTTCCTACGATGTGGCCGCAATGAGGTAGGGCAGCGCCCACTCGAGCATCGTCACTGACGATGATCTCCTCCGAAAGGTGGGACTCCTTGGAGGCGTGTACGCGAATCGTACCTTCCTATAGTAGGTGAGGGTGCATGGACAACGTGAGGCCCTAGAGGCTATCGCCGATGCTCTGACAACATCACAGCTCAAGTTCGCGTTCGCCAGCCTGCTGGCCCACGTCACGCACAGCATCACTGACCTCGACCGTGATCGCCAGTTGCAGTGCTTGGCCGCCCATGAGGCAAGCCGCCGATGCAATGACCTCGACAAGGCGTTACAGAGCATGACCTTGGTGCGGATGCAACAGTAAGCGCAGCGTGCCGCAGCTGCGGATGCAACCGCCAGTGGTAGCAACAACTTGCCTACCTCGACGACTTTAGGGTCGGTCATGAACACGTCCTTCCTCCACAGTGTGGAGATCTTTTGGAAGGGTGCGAAGCTGACCAACTGGCTGAATCGCATGGAGCTTGTTCTACGTGTCCAGAAGGCTCCACTGAGCCAATGGGCCGACCTTGCCATGACACGGCTTGAAGAAAAACTCTTCAAGTATGTGGTCAATGAGTGGAGTGCGCAGCAGCCGCACCTCATGTGGTAGCCCATGCTGTGGGAGGCCTTCTGCTTAATCATGCGTAAGAAATGCACCAAACGTGAGGAGGTACAGCGCGCCTTCCACAAGATCAAGGACTTCAGGCAGCTGGGCAGCTCGCTCGAATGCTACTTGAGCGAGATCACTACACTCATGGAGGAAGTCGAAAGCTTCACCGAGGGCGATGGGACTCAGACCTTCAAGTACCCGGAGTGCATGCTACTAGAGTACTTGCGTGATAGTCTCGCCAGCAAGAAGCTCAAGGATAAGACCACCATGACAGCCACTGGACAAGCTTGGACAAGCTGGAGGGCATTGTGCGACTACATGAGCGAAGTGTATTCAGCAATCCCGATGCACTTTTCTGATGCACAGTTGAACGCGCGTGCACAACAAGGCCGCGACATGCGCATGGACGCTGCAGGGGCTGGTGGGTCAGCTGGACAGCAAGGCAGGGCCAAGGGCAAGCAGCCCGCAAACCCTCCAGCCAAGAAGGCTGGTGGACACAAGGGCCCCAACAACAAGCGCAGTCGCGAGAATGACGAGCTACAGGCACCACGTGAGCGCCGCAACGCAGCCTTCCGCAAAGGGTCCTGCCACAACTGCATGTAGCCGGGGCACTTCAGGGCTCAATGCCCTGAGGCTGGTAGTGGTGGGTAAGAGGCCGCGGCATTAGCTGCAGCAGCAGCACCTTGTGGGGATGGTGCAGTAGGAGGCCGCTGACGGGGCAGTGGACAGGGTCGCGATCGCGGCAATGGGCCCGGCCGTGGTAACGGACTAGGCCGTGGGGCGGGTTTTCCCCACCCCTGAGAGACATTAGTGGGGACTACTCAAGGGTAAAACTGGATCACGAGTGTGGGTTCATGTTTTCAGATGAGGATGTTAAACAATTTGAGTTTTTGATGGGTTCAAATTTCTCTGTTGTTTTCTCTCTTATTGAACCGCATTCTACACTTGCTGACCGACATTTCCCACTAAACCTTGCATCTCCGGACAAGATGCATGATCTTACATGCTTACTGGTGGCGACACCGACCACTGTACAAGAGTTTTGTGACACAGTGATTGAAGAAAACGCCCTCAAAGCAAGGAGTTCAATCACGTTCGCGGTACCTTTAGTCGACAATTTTGACCTAGTCAAATTCAAAGACTAGAAGGTGCTAGCGGAAGTCACACATGCCCACAAGATGTGGACTCGAGTGATTGAATCATGGGATTTGCGACGCCCGTCGTACAGATTCTGTGTTTATCACAAACTTGGCTTGCCGTCGTCGATTCTGTTCACTCGGAAGAATGGAGGTGATATGACGATGCAGTTCAAAGGACACCTAGCTGGTGCTCAAGTGAGCGTACTGAATGATACTAAAGGAGACAACTCCTTTGGTAGTCTTGGCTTTACCCGAGAGGTGAGCCTAAAGAACAAGCCATCAGATGGCGCAGTTGTCGTTGGTGATAACAGTACATTACCTGTGATCGATACCTGTGAGGCAAAAAAAAGCATTCAAGGTTACACATAGAGTGTCACGTTGAATTTACTCAACCTTCTTGCCCCATTTGATGTGGTGCTAGGCAATCCCTGGCTCCGCGAAAACAAAGCTCTATTACGCTCTGATTCAAGGCGCTTGATACTCCGAAAGGGACAACGTCGCTGTACGTTGATTCCAAGTACGGAATTGTCATTGACTCAACTTCACGTCCATGCCAGCTTGTTTGCGATGCAGGTCAAGAGGCATACTCGACCAGGTTGTTGATACTTCTTGGCTCAACTGCAGAAAGTGGAGGATGACGTGAAGGAACACATGCCACAAGAGATCAAATCTATGTTGGCAGAGTTCTCAGATGTATTCCAATACCCACCGACTGGGCTTCCACCAGAACGACACATGGGCCACACAATTCCATTGCAACTAGAGGGGAATCCTCTGTTCAGACCCATGTATCGCCTTAGCCCAACAGAAAGGCGAGAGGTCGAATGCCAAGTCAAAGAGTACCTTGCAAATGGGTGGATCAAGCCCAGTAGCTTGCCGTACGGTGTGCCGATCCTTTTTGTGAACAAAAAGGACCGTGGTTTACGCATGTACGTGGATTACCGGGTGTTGAACAAGCTGACGGTGAAAAATCGATTCTCCTTACCGCGGATTGAGGACCTTTTTGACCAACTCCAAGGCGCAAAAGCATTTTCGTCCTTGGAGTTGTGCTAATGGTACCATAAAATATGCATCACGGAAGATGATGTGCCTAAAACTGCGTTTTGAACGCACATGGGACACTATCAGTTCCGAGTGTTATGCTTTGGGCTTACAAATGCCCCGGCAACCTTCCAAGGAGAAATGAACTGAACGTTTGCCAAGCAACTCGGACAGTTTGTCTTGGTTTACCTGAACAACATCCTGGTTTTCTCCAAATCAATGGAAGAGCACATACAACATCTACGCCAAATTCTCGCAATCCTTTGGGAACATATGTTCTACTCGAAAGTGAGCAAGTGCAAGTTTGCACAAGATGAGCTCGAATACCTTGGACATATTGTCGGCAAGGACGACATCCGCGTCGACCCACAAAAGGTCCAAGCCGTTATGGACTAGCCACGCCTCGAAAATGCTGGGCAGATTCGGTCTTTCCTTGACCTTGCAAACTACTTTTGACAGTTTATGCAAGGGTTTTTGACCTCGGTAGCACCGCTAACCAGGCTCATGCAAAAAGATGTGCGTTCGGAATGGACATCTGATTGCAAGAACGCTTTTCTCAAAGTCAAAGAGCTTCTATCCACGGCGCCCTTCCTAGCTCTTCTGGATCCATTGCAACCGTGGGAAGTTCAATGTGATGCGTCGGTAATAGGAATTGGAGCCGTCCTCATGCAAAATGGTCACGCAGTTACGTATGAGAGCCGGAAGCTCATCCCCGCGAAAACAGAGTACACGACTTGGGATCAAGAGATCCTTGCAGTAGTACACGCTTTCACGATGTGGCGTTGTTACCTCGAGGGTGCTGAAGGGGGTGTGACTGTCGCGACCGCTTTCATCCAAATGTAACCGAACCTGTGAAGATGACAGGCGCATTGGAGCAAATACCTGAGCCGATTCTCGTTCACATGGGAATATCGGCCAGTACGCATCAATGTGGCCGATCCACTAAGCCGACAGTCTGTGGAAGTTGAAGCAATCACGGGGTGTTTCATGGCCATTATGACAGCAAGAATACAATCACCAGATCCCCTTGCACCTCTGCCGCAACCAACACGAAACAGGATCCGGATGGGATACTGTGTGGATTCTTGGTTTCAAGACTCTCAAAATCTGGACATGTACAGCTTGGTGGAGGTTGCAGGAACCTTCTGGCGTGGAGTACAAGTTGTTGTGCCAAACTCGGGAGACCTTCGAGCAAAGATTATCTTTAAGTTCCACGACCCACAAGTCGCAGGTCATGTGAGACCCCGAAAGACCGGACAGGCACTCTCGGACCACTATTGGTGGCCAGGATGGAGTGTCGATGTCCGTAAGCATTGCATGACATGCAACCAATGTTTTTGGAATAAGGCTAGTAACAAGAAGCCTGCTTGAATCCTCCAACAGCTTCCCATTCCTGGGACTCCATGGGAGTGCGTCAGCATGGACTTCATTGTTGGTCTTCCGGACACGGCCCGTGGCCACGATGCAATACTAGTGGTTGTGGATCTTTAGACAAAGATGACACACTTCATTCCTAAAACCACTGATGTGAACGTAGAGGAGACCCCTCGTCTCTTCTTTGAGGGTGTCGTAAAGTACCACGGCTTGCCGTTGCGCATTATCTCCGATCGAGAAAAAAAATTTGCTAGTAAATTCTGGCAAAAGATGAACGAGTACTTCGGTAGTGAGTCGCAAATGTCGACAACATTTCACCCTCAAACTGACGGACAAACGGAGTGCATGA
Organism: Penium margaritaceum; assembly: GCA_023375785.1. Taxonomy (NCBI): domain Eukaryota; kingdom Viridiplantae; phylum Streptophyta; class Zygnematophyceae; order Desmidiales; family Peniaceae; genus Penium; species Penium margaritaceum. Next base: position 3,927 of record SZWC01017629.1, on the reverse strand, counting down.
ATCGCATCGTGGGGCAGATGCTACGCATGTACGTGGACCCTGCCATGCATGATTAGGACAGATTCCTAACACCGGCGGAGTTTACGATGAACAACTTGGTGAACGAGTCCACACAGCTCATACCGTTCGTGTTGAACAGTGGCCGGCATCCAGTGGTTTCCTCTCAAGTACAGAAGGGCAGGGTCCTTCCGCTCAAGCCTTTGCCGAGCGCATGGACTCCTTGTTACGAGAGGTGAAGGGTCACCTTCAAGTAGCTCGGCAACGAGAAAAGGCATATGCCGACAAAGGTCACCAGGAGAACTCATTTGACATTGGTGACAAAGTGTTGCTTAGCACTTAAAACCTTCGAATTCTACCGAATTAAACCTTAAACTTCTACCAAAGTGGATTGGGCCGTTTCCCATTGTGACACGCATCGGGCCAGTGGCATACCGATTGCTCATTCCACCAAGTATGAAGATTCATAACATGTTTCATGTGAGCCTGCTGGCTCCATACACGACAAACGGAACGGTTCAGCCACTGCCAGCAGTCCTTGCTGCCGACGGCCAATATGGGGTCCTTCGCCTACTCTTGTACCAAGAGCGTACTCTTCGGTTTCACGTTGTTAGGGAGTATCTCGTTCATTGGGCCGGTTGTGGACATGAACATAATTCATGGGAGCCTGAATCTCGGTTGCCCACAAGGGCGGTCAAGGAGTGCTTGAGCAAGCTTGCAGCGCGCACAGATCAACACGTGGCAGGAGGTACCACCTGAACGCGGAAAAAGTGAACAACATTCCCACAGGGCAACATTCATGGACAGCGACCATAGGAGGTTGGGGACGCCCAACATGGTTGTCGAGCGGACGCTCCAGCCTAAAGAGGGGAGGGCGCTAGCCGTGCTGACCAACAAGCTGTAGCTTAGGTTCAAGTACCATGCACGTGTTCATGTTTAGCTAGTGATTGAAGTTATTGATTTTCTTTCACAATGTTGATAACTCACTAACTAACAATCATGTTTGTTGTTCATGAACCGAGACGGCTCCTAATAAGTGGGGAGGAATGTAGCGGGAGGGCCAGTTCGGCCCTCCCTCCTTGCTGAAGCGAGTGGTGGTTGCGCACGACCCCTCGCTTCAGCGAGGGCTGGCCGGCGACCATCATTTTGCTAGCCGCCGGCCAGCTCTCTACCGGTCGGCTGGACGGCCAGCGGCCGGCCAAGCGACCGGCCGGCCACCGCCCGGACAACCGCCGATTGCGGCCTCAGCCCGATCGGTCGCTGAGGACCCGCAAGAGCCTCGAGCGTGAGGCCTCGTGGCCTTGTGCCCTTGCCCCTACTCTCCCTCCTTGCAAGCAAGCGAGCGAGGACGAGGAAGGGGGACGAAGGACGAGAGACGAGAAAAAGTGGCGCGAGATTGCCAGCTTGCCTCGCACGCCACGATTTTGTGCCATAATGTCAAAGCGTAAATCGAAGTTTGTTTGCGACAAAGTTCGACATAAAATAACAAAGCAACTCGTGCGAACACACGAGTTTGAGGTAAGACCCCCGGTTTTGGGTCCCAAAACCAGGGGTAGGGTTGAAAACAGAAATGGGCCTCCGGAGACTCGAAATATTCGAGTCTCCCTGCTCTGGGTCGTTGATGACGATTGCCCCTTAGACCTGCAAAGGGGGTAAACCCCTGAGGAGGACTGAGAACGCTATTGTGCAAACTCCAAAGATGATTCAGAGTAGGAGATCGAGGTTCCCGCCCGTTAAAACATGTTTACGTACATGTATATGTATATGCATATGTAAATGTTTTTTTGTACGTATGTGTATATGTTCATCTTTATGTATATGATTATGATTATGTATATGTATATGTACATGTATATGTATATGTATTTGCATTTGTATATGTATATGTATATGTATATGTATGTATATATATATGTATGTGTATATGTGTATGTATACGCATATGCATATGCATCTGCATGTATATATATGTATATGTATATGTATATGTATATGTATATGTATATGTATATGTATATGTATATGTATATGTATATGTATATGTATGTGTATATGTATACGTATATGTATACGTATACGTATATGTATACGTATACGTATATGTATATGTATATGTATATGTATATGTATATGTATATGTATATGTATATGTATATGTGTATGCATATGTATATGCATATGTATATGTGTATGTATATGTATATGTATATGTAAATGTATATGTATATGTATATGTATATGTATATGTATATGTATATGTATATGTATATGTATATGTATATGTATATGTATATGTATACGTATATGTATACGTATACATATACGTATACGTATACATATACGTATACGTATACGTATACATATACGTATACGTATACGTATACATATACGTATACGTATACGTATACATATACGTATACGTATACGTATACATATACGTATACGTATACGTATACATATACGTATACGTATACGTATACATATACGTATACGTATACGTATACATATACGTATACGTATACGTATACATATACGTATACGTATACGTATACATATACGTATACGTATACGTATACATATACGTATACGTATACGTATACATATACGTATACGTATACGTATACATATACGTATACGTATACGTATACATATACGTATACGTATACGTATACATATACGTATACGTATACGTATACATATACGTATACGTATACGTATACATATACGTATACGTATACGTATACATATACGTATACGTATACGTATACATATACGTATACGTATACGTATACATATACGTATACGTATACGTATACATATACGTATACGTATACGTATACATATACGTATACGTATACGTATACATATACGTATACGTATACGTATACATATACGTATACGTATACGTATACATATACGTATACGTATACGTATACATATACGTATACGTATACGTATACATATACGTATACGTATACGTATACATATACGTATACGTATACGTATACATATACGTATACGTATACGTATACATATACGTATACGTATACGTATACATATACGTATACGTATACGTATACATATACGTATACGTATACGTATACATATACGTATACGTATACGTATACATATACGTATACGTATACGTATACATATACGTATACGTATACGTATACATATACGTATACGTATACGTATACATATACATATACATATACGTATACGTATATGTATATGTATATGTATATGTATATGTATATGTATATGTATATGTATATGTATATGTATATGTATATGTATATGTATATGTCTATGTCTATGTTTATGTGTATGTCTATGTATATGTGTATGTGTATGTGTATGCATATGTGCATGTGTATGTCTATGTGTATGTGTATGTGTATGTGTATGTGTATGTGTATGTGTATGTATATGTATATGTCTATGTCTATGTTTATGTGTATGTCTATGTATATGTGTATGTGTATGTGTATGCATATGTGCATGTGTATGTCTATGTGTATGTGTATGTGTATGTGTATGTGTATGTGTATGTGTATGTGTATCTGCATGTGTATGTGTATCTGTATGTGTATGTGTATGTGTATGTGTATGTGTATGTGTATGTGTATGCGTATGCGTATGCGTATTCGTATGCGTATGTGTATGTGTATATGTATGCATACGCGTACAGGTATGCGTATGCGTATGCGTACGCGTTTGCGTATGCGTATGCGTATGCGTATGCGTATGCGTATGCGTATGCATATGCGTATGCGTATGCATATGCGTATGCGTATGCATATGTGTATGTGTATGTGTATGTGAATGTGTATGTTTATGTGTATGTGTATGTGTATGTGTATGTGTATGTGTATGTGTATGTGTATGTGTATGTGTATGTGTATGTGTATGTGTATGTGTATGTGT
>SZWC01017628.1:41336-56436 GCA_023375785.1 Penium margaritaceum | reverse complement strand
GCACACACACACACACACACACACACACACACACACACACACACAATCAATGCTGGTGATTGATCTGAATCAGAGCTCTCGGGTGCAATGCTGATGTGCGCATCATGGAGCACATGCAGCTGGATCTTCAGCCAAGTGCCAAAGTGGCAGCCACAGCACCCATTCTAGGTGTGTTTTAGAGGTTGATTGCGGTGACAGGTTTAACATGCTTGGTTTTTTTGCAACATGACATGGAGGACATGTAGCAAGTGGAAGCATGCATCCACATACGGTCGTGGTCGATGTGGTTTACAGTTGTTTAGGCTTGCATGTGATAAACGGGCGTTGCTGGGTTGTTGATCCCTCGAGACCGCAGGACCAGGTTGTCCCGGCGTTTGAGAAACCACCAGAAGCTCACTCGCTTACCGCTTCGTTCGATCCCTGGGTGGCGTCCGGGGNGAAAGCATGCTCATCTCAGCAGCAGCAACTGTCACATACCAGTGCGGACCTGAACCCACACAGACCTGAAACTTTGGGACTACTCGACCATCAACAATTTTGACCGTCTCTTCGGCCCTGTGCTTGTGTCCACTACTTCATCAATGACGGCAGGGCTCGCACATGTGCCGTAGTCCTCTCGTTGCTCCAGCACCCGATTGCAGCAATAGAAGTGGACCTATATCCGGTTCACAAACAACAGTCATCACACACCGACGGGTCTGCATCAGCATTGGTCTGAGATGTTGAGACAGCAGCAGCAGCCTCTGCCAGTTCCTGTCCAAGACATTGGGCAACAGTAGCCAGCTCTCTTGCTGACCAAGGTAGCAGAAGCCGCTCGATGCAGCAACAGCTTCTCGATGCAGCGCCTACATCTATTCTCTCTGCTGCACTACCACCTTGTCAGCAGTAATCCTGCTTGCACAACCCTCTCTCTACCCTGCCAGTCTTGCTGCTTGCTTAGGAGCCACTTCTCTCTTGCTGCAGTGATATCGCCCGTTGCAAGCAGTCTCACTGTAACTATGGCACTACTCTACTACGGTGCCGCCCTGCCGGCAACAGTCCTGCCTGTTCGGGCCTTTTCTCTATCCCGACCGTCCTGCCATTGGCTAGGCAGCTACTTCTTTGCAGCTACAGATATCTTTCCTGTCTTCAGCAACAGCAGCAGCATCAGTTACAGGAGCAGAAGACACCGCCGGAGCAGTGCTAACGGCAGTACAACACTCATATATGACCAATCACCTCACCCCTGAAACTGTGTATCGACAAGTGTATTGGGAAGTGAACATATCAGTGAACATGGACATCTAGCAAAAACTAGTACGTAGCACATGTAATCCATTAAAAGTAACACCTTATATGAGGAAATTATGTTTGGGCTCTAGTGACATGAATTGATGTTGGTGATTTCTGATAAATCTTTGCACATAGGAATACACCTTTTGATACACCAATTGGTGAGTGTATGAATTTGGGGTGATTAACCATAACTCACAACACTTGTCCGTTGCCCTGAAAGGTAGCTGAGCCATCATCACCTTGGCGTCTCCACCGGACACCGGGCCGATGCCTATGTCACCAACATTTGCTCGTGAACGTGCACGCATCAAGGATGAAGTGGTGTATTATGAGGCAAGAGTGGAGCGGGAGCAGTGGTCGTGATTTTTACCCTGGTGAAGACTATGAATCAATAGATTGGTACGGGCAGGAGGATGCGGCACACTGTCGGATGACTCCCTGATGCCACAAAACGTTCCAACTACGGTGCCTCCATAAGATCAACAGACTTGCCAATATCCTTTAAGCTCACCTGTTTTCCGTAGAACACGCTTGCAGAGCCAGCGTGCTGCTCTCGGTGGTGAACCGCATAGAGCTGTAGCAACAACCCATAGGTTGTCAATTCATCGCACCCAGCCTCTCACGAATGTCTTGGCTTAGCATCGTCTTCCTGTCTGTTCTAGAGACTACATTAGAACCTGGTACAGCTATTGCATCCACATTTATTGCCACTGCATGTGCAACTCATGCGCTTGCCAGCATAGGTATTGGCAGAGCCATTGAGACATACACCATACCTGCAGTTGATCAGGGATCTCTTGCAGCAGCGACATTCAGCATATATACCCAGGTTGCTGCTGCAGCCAACGCAGTGGACGTAGTGACAACAACCTCAGCTACCTCACTTTCTAGTGCCATGTCATCCATTCACGCCTCCACATCACTGGTCTCTTTCACTCTGTCTGCATCTGAGGCCAGCTCACACATCCTTGTCCTTGTCTTCACAGCAGAAGCCATCTCTACTCTCACAACTGCTGCCTTGGCTGGTGCTTCCTGCCTTCTAATGTCAGATTCATCTGCTCCCTTCTTGCTTCCTCCTTCCTTCTCGCTTCACCTCTAGAATTGGTGAGCTTGGCCCCTCTCGTTTCTCTCTCTTTGTGCCTTAGCTCTGTGTTGGTGTGTTTGTGTGACTAGGTCCGTTGCCTTGCACCACAGTAATGGGTGGAGCCTCCTCTTTTTTCCCACGCCCACTAGGGCAAGGAAAACATTGCACGTACCATGCCGGTTGATGATGAGCAACATGCTGTACTGCAAGCAGAGGTGCAGCACGAGCGCACTGCCCTCCAGGCTCCTCTCGCTATCCACTGCAAAGCAGAAGAGATACGGCATCGTGAGCAAGATGATCAAGACCATGTAGCCGACTTGGTCCTCAATTGCCTTCGGCCCACACTGCGCACCATTCCCTCTACGTCCACTGCCGCCGGGGTCGCTACTACATTCTCCACTACACCCACTCATTCATCCACCACCTCTGGCAACGTTCAGTCTTATCCCCTTGCAATGGCCATCGCAGCTGGCAAAACCGCAGCAAAAGCTCTTGCATTGCCCTCATAGTGCCAAAGCAACTTTAAGATATCACCACCACACTTCAAATCCAATCTCACCTTGTCATCTTGGGAGATTTGCTTCAGCACATGGGCTCAAGGCGAACAACTCCAGGAGTACTACCATGAGCCAAACCCTTCCGCCAACCCTCNTCTCCGAGCTCGAGCGCCTTGCCGCGGACCAAGTCCCAACTGATGTTGCTCCTTGTATTGGTGTCCTCTGGGAGTTTTTAGCACAGCGCCTCACTAACTGGCTGTGCGCTCTGCAGAACAAGTGCATTCACCGCGTTGCCGTTTCGGCAGCTACCACTACACTCTTTTCTTGACTACTTCTTCTTCTGCCTCTTCTTCCTCATCCTGTGCACTTTCTGTCTCTCTGGTGACTCAGGACACTGGCCGGGGTCAAGAGAAGGGGGGTCGGGTGGTGGATAGGGTGGGCATGGAAAAGGGAAAGGCACCAGTAATTCATCAGCTTCATCCTCATCCACTAGCATGGTCACGTGCTAGAATTGCGCCGCTACTGGGCACGCTACACTCCTCAAGTGCCCCACTCTTCCCGATGATACTCGCCTTGCATCTGCGATGCGAGCCCACTGGGCATGTTCTACCGACAGTGGTGGCATCTCTTTTCGCTCCTCCACCTCTCTTGCAGCCGGGAGGTGTATTCCACCCACCTCCCACCTATTTTCTATGTACAACACTGTTGAGGTGCCTCTCCCACTGCCTTATACCTAGGGATGACCCTCACCTCTTGTGGGACCCTCATTTTATGGGGCCCCCACTGGTCCTTACTCTCCTCCACCATGGGTCTCCCCAGAATACCTCCACTAGTGTCCTTTGTCCAACATCGTCATCACCCCTGACCCATGAGAGGATGGCCGACAATTGGACTTCTTCCTCTCTCACGTCGTCCACCAGTGGAACTTTCGTGATTAGGGAGGTGAGAGAACATGTTCAGGTCAGGGTTCAGTTACCGCGTTGCCTTGCTATTTGTGGCCAGCAACTCCTGTCGCGTTCCACTTTTTTTGCTATCATTCGTGTGTCCACCTCTATGCGCTTGTAAGGGGGGTTCTGGATCCTTGACTCAGGAGCTACCTGCCACATGACATCTTCTTGCTCCTCCTTTGCTTCTTGAGGTCATGTCGGCTCTGTTCGCTTTGTTTGTACTGGCTCCGATGAGCTCCTTCTTGTGCAGGGTGTCACCGTCATCCATTTTGTTGGTCTTGGGAGGAACTACTTTTGCCCAACGTGCTTTACGTACACTCCCTTGAGCAAATTCTGCTAACAGTTACAACTCTCGATGACCAGGGTANTTGCACGTACCATGCCGGTTGATGATGAGCAACATGCTGTACTGCAAGCAGAGGTGCAGCACGAGCGCACTGCCCTCCAGGCTCCTCTCGCTATCCACTGCAAAGCAGAAGAGATACGGCATCGTGAGCAAGATGATCAAGACCATGTAGCCGACTTGGTCCTCAATTGCCTTCGGCCCACACTGCGCACCATTCCCTCTACGTCCACTGCCGCCGGGGTCGCTACTACATTCTCCACTACACCCACTCATTCATCCACCACCTCTGGCAACGTTCAGTCTTATCCCCTTGCAATGGCCATCGCAGCTGGCAAAACCGCAGCAAAAGCTCTTGCATTGCCCTCATAGTGCCAAAGCAACTTTAAGATATCACCACCACACTTCAAATCCAATCTCACCTTGTCATCTTGGGAGATTTGCTTCAGCACATGGGCTCAAGGCGAACAACTCCAGGAGTACTACCATGAGCCAAACCCTTCCGCCAACCCTCCCTTTGTCTCCATTGAGTCAGAGTCGGCTTGGACGGTTTGTGATATCATACGGGAAGTACCAGGCCATCTCATTTATGAGATCCGGTCCTACAATACTGATATTGCGCGCCGGACAACTGCCAACCTAGTCGCTGCATACACTCTCATCAAATGCCACACAACAGTGACAGGCCATGCTGCACAAAGTGCCCTCATTGTTCAGTTCAACAAGCTATCCATGCATNTGTTCTACCGACAGTGGTGGCATCTCTTTTCGCTCCTCCACCTCTCTTGCAGCCGGGAGGTGTATTCCACCCACCTCCCACCTAATTTCTATCTACAACACTGTTGAGGTGCCTCTCCCACTGCCTTATACCTAGGGATGACCCTCACCTCTTGTGGGACCCTCATTTTATGGGGCCCCCACTGGTCCTTACTCTCCTCCACCATGGGTCTCCCCAGAATACCTCCACTAGTGTCCTTTGTCCAACATCGTCATCACCCCTGACCCATGAGAGGATGGCCGACAATTGGACTTCTTCCTCTCTCACGTCGTCCACCAGTGGAACTTTCGTGATTAGGGAGGTGAGAGAACATGTTCAGGTCAGGGTTCAGTTACCGCGTTGCCTTGCTATTTGTGGCCAGCAACTCCTGTCGCGTTCCACTTTTTTTGCTATCAGTCGTGTGTCCACCTCTATGCGCTTGTAAGGGGGGTTCTGGATCCTTGACTCAGGAGCTACCTGCCACATGACATCTTCTTGCTCCTCCTTTGCTTCTTGAGGTCATGTCGGCTCTGTTCGCTTTGTTTGTACTGGCTCCGATGAGCTCCTTCTTGTGCAGGGTGTCACCGTCATAATTTTTTTTGGTCTTGGGAGGAACTAATTTTGCCCAACGTGCTTTACGTGCACTCCCTTGAGCAAATTCTGCTAACAGTTACAACTCTCGATGACCAGGGTACGGACTTCTCCTCTAGCCGTGGTATTATGTCTGTTTCCCATTGTACCACTGGTCGCGTCCCACATTGCAGCACGTACTGTGCTGGCATGTTTCATGTTGCCTCAATTGTACTTGTACCTACCATAGCTGTGCATGCCCATGTATCTCACTCCGTCTCCCCGCCTCATGCACAACTCCTAAATCAACGCTTCACAATAACCACACTGTTGCCATTGAAAACCTTATTTGTCATATGCCCGTGCATGGTCTTGATGCCTTCACGTTCCCTGCTCCCTGTACAACTGACTCCACTTAGGGAAAAAAACATCGGTCTCCCTTCTTCACTTCCAACACTCGTACTTCTCATCCCTGCTATCTCTTGCATGTTGATGTGATGTCCCCTTGCTCATGAAACCTTGGTAGAAGTTGGTTGCTCCATTCTATGCCTGGCTTACAACTATTCTTGCATGTGTTGTGTTTTTGACCTTCTGCATAAGAGTGATGTATTATCCATGCTCAAGTCCTGGCTTCTGCAGTCTGAACTCGCCTGTGGTCACCGTTTGTGTGCCTTTTGTTTTGACCTTCATGGTGAGTTTATGGAACCCACTGCCCGCTTCTCTTCCTCTCGCGAGGTGTGGATGGATTTTTTTGACTCCTTACACACACCAAAAGAATGGCATCTCTGAATGCTGGAAGCACACCCTTGCTGATGGTGTCCGGATACTTCAAACTGCTTCATACCTGCCCCCTCTTTTCTCATTTGAGGCCATGTCTTACCTGATATGGGTATTGAACTGTGTCCTTCGTGGTCCTCTTCCTCGCCATATCACCCACTTCGAGCGCTGGTTTTGCCATCTTGTTGACTGACATCTTGCTTGTATCTGGGACTATGTCACCTCCGTTTGGCTGGCGGATGACCTCCAGACGGTAAGCTAAGTCCTCGTAATCATCTTCGCAACTTTCTTGTTGTCTCTGCCTTGCCCAAGGCTTGGCACTTTTGGGACATTGACCATTGTCGTGTCATTGAGTCCCGTGATGCTCTCTTGTTTGAGGACGTCTTTCCTTGTGATATGATATGTTTTGCCTTGCACCATCCTCCTCTCTGTCCTCACTCCGTCAGCTTGGAGGGGTGGGACTACGCACGCCTCTGATTTTGGGGACACCCCTCCCTCTGTGCGCTCCGTTGAAATGGATGACTCACTGTCTTCCCAACAATCATCACTGCTTGCTTCAACTGACTATTCTTCACATTGTTTTTCTAGCTCTGCATAAGCTTCCCCTCCTCAGTCACCACCCAACTTTGCATCCCCAGCACCCTCTGAGCCAGTGGTTGCACCTACCGGTGCCCCCGACCATTTCCCAAAACATTCTTCCCCTAGTTCACCTCTACTACTAAGCCGCATACAACTGCACCTACTGATACCTCGGTGTCCCATCTTGAGTCTCAGGCCCCCGCTATTGGCCCTGGAGCATACAAACGTGAAGGAAGATTTTGTTTCCTTTCTCAATGGTTGGTTATCCAACCCTCTCAGTCCTCCAAGCACCACACACAATCTAGTGCATCATCCTCCGGCCAGACCATCCGCCAGACCCACTGATCTTTATGCAATCGGCCTTGCGGTCAACGTTTTCCACCCCAACTATGCTGTGTGATACGCACTGGTTTCCCATAAATTCCAAAGTCTTCTTGAGGCCTTAGTCGCTGGCTATGTCGCTTCATTCTTTGCAACAAGTGGACTTCCCGCACTTCCTCCAGCCACCACTGTTTGGTAGGGTTGTTAGGCAGCTGATGGTGACCTTTCACAGAAGGCGATGCAAGAGGAATTGAGTGCCCTCAAGGAACAAGATGTCTTTGAGCTTGTCGACCTTCCAGCAGGCAGTAAGGCAGTCTCAGCATGCTAGGTAATTTGCCGCAAGCCAAAATGCAATGGCATAGCCAACCGATACAAGGCCCGATGTGCTACCAAAAGGCTCTTTCAGATTCCTTGAGTGGAATTCGAGAGGAAATTCACACCAGTCGGGCAGTACACCACTGCTTGAGCTCTTTTGAGCCTCGTCACAGAGCATGACTGAGAACTGGATAAGATGGATGTGAACAACGTATTCTTTCATGGACATCTTAATGAGGAGATATACATGGTTCAGCCGTCAGGTTTTATTGATGGCACAAATAGGGTCTGGTAGTTGCACAAGGCACTGTGCAACCTCAAGCACTCACTGTGATGGTGGAACATGAAGATTTCCTTCACTCTTGAGAGAGGTGGCTATCTTCACAATACGGTAAACCTGGCGCTCTTTCTGAGTCCTCCCTCTGAGTTCTTTGTGTCATTCTAGTCTACGTCGATGATCTGCCCATTGCCTCTCTCAACACCATAGTTGTTCAATCAGTCAAGTCTCTGCTATAGCCCATGTACAAGATGAAGGATCTGGGTGTAGCTCCAGTATTCCATGGGATGGAGCTGGAGCTTGATCGCCAACGTCAAACTCTTCACGTGCATCAGGCCACCTATGTCCGTAGTCTGGGCAAGCGCTTCGCAACCTTCCTGGCCGACACACCCACATCGTCTACTCCGATGATCTCAACAGGTCAGCGGCTGCTGGAGTTAACTAATCCAGCAAAGCTGGGGGAGACGGTCGATTTCGCTGATTATCTCAGTGTGATTCGATCACTCATGTACCTTGCCACTACCGGTCGGACAGACGTGGCCTTCTTGGTCAACTTCCTAGACCAGTTCTCATAGCAACCCCATTAGAGACATCTTGAGGTTGCTTTGTGTGTAGTTGTGTACGTACTCTCCATAACATGAGTAGGACTATGCTATCATGCTCAGGCCTCCATAGTTTTTTATGGCTACAGAAACCGTGATTGGGCACATAACATAGATGCACGCAGTCACACAAGAGGGAAAACAGGGATGCATGCAGCTTGAGTGAGCCGAGTATAAGGAACTGGGCATAGGTATGTATGAGAGTTTCTGACTCTCTCACTTGTCGCAACAGTTATGTGTCCCCATCCGCTACACCACTCTACGCTGCAAAAAGCAAAGCATAAACGCAATTGCAGAGCTCTTTGGTACAACGCCGATGTGCGATACATGGAGCAAAAACAGATGGGTCTTCAGCCAAGTGCCAGATTGGCAGCCACAACACCCAATTTAGACGTGTTTGAGGGCTTGATCGGAGGGATCGGTTTAACATGGTTGGTTTCTTTGTAGCATGGCATGGAGCACATGTAGCAATGGGAAGCATGCACGCTCTTGGTCGATGTGGTTTACAGTTGTTTAGTCTTGCATGCGAACAAAAGATGATGATGGGTTGCTGATTCCTCAAGAACACACAATCGGGTTGTTCCGGAATCTGAGAAACTGTCGGAAGCTCGCTCGCTCACTGGTTTGGTTTGATTCCTGGGTGGTGTCCTGGCCCCATGTCGAGTTTCTCGCGTAAGTGGCCGAGCCAACTGGCATGTATCACCCTGTTGTCTTGTTACTCGATACACTTCTTCTTGTCTTGTCATTATCTACAAAATGAAGGATCCCGCTTACTCCATCTTATGAATGCACACGTGGAACTTGTTCCCCATGGATCCTTCTATCAATGCTAGCAAGCATTCCTACCTACAGTAGGCAGGAAACAAGATGAATTCAGGGTCCGAGACACTCAATCATTGCGGCTTTGGCCCACTAGGCCAAGTTTCCCATCCATCTATTACATTTGGCATGAAAGCACCAGAATTTGAATCCATTTGTGGATGTCGAGGGCAGACCCACTCCTAGGTGGGAGGAATGTAGTGTCAGATTGGGGCGTGGCTTGAACGGGTCCATACCCTGTGGGTAGCGAATGGACCCAGTTGGCCAAGCTTCCCGTGTTGTGATGTGAGCCATCCCCATCTGTGTGTACATTTTAATGCAGACACTTGGCTGTGTCTATGCCCGTGCAGATCCCTGATGCGGACCCAGCTAGCATCGGAGCACTGACGGGTTGTAATCCCACCCGCGAACAACTCCCAGATAACTGCTATGACGTTTCGGGTGCTTGCTAAGGTTCTCTTCAATTTTTTTTTAGCCAACATGGCATCAGTTACCGCCATCACTGTAGCAGTAGGAGCGACGGCAGCGATGAGATGCAGCAACGCTGAGCACAAGCATTAGTACGGGTAGCAGCAGCTGCGTGTTTGACTACCAACCATGGCACAAATCAGGGTCAGCTTTGCTAGTGTGAAATACGTTAGCATTTCCTACTCTAGTGTTTTTTATGTCGGCATAGAAAACAATGCTGTCATCATCAAATGTGTTCAGCAATTTTGTTCAGCAAAGGTTAAAATATTTGCGTTCAAAATCCTTCAAAACGCTGATGTTTCTTCATTTCAATAACGTTGACATTAAGACCCATATTAAGAAACCACATGACACCGGACGGTGACAAGGGAAAGAAGCCGATTGATCACTCCCGCTACATCTACCTGTCGGGCTTGTGAAACCCACAAACTCGGATTGATCACACCTGCCATGGGTGGCAGGATAATCCACCACCGATGGTCCAAGTTAAACTCCAACGACCCTAGGGCCATGAAGGAAGAAACAAGAGGAATATCCTTGACCAGTAGCTTAAAACACCACCTCGTTCCTGCAACCCTACCCCTGGGGATGACCTTCCACGTTTGGGGGGAATGCCTTCTACCATCCCCCTTTGGGATCATACAATCCAAAGGTGTGGGTCTTACCGGCCTCCTCCCAATGGCACCAGTCTTCGGGCGTCGTCATCACATTTGAAGAGCTTGAGGATGATTGTCAGTTGGACTTTGTGCTCCCACATCTCATTAGTGTCATCTTCATGATTAGGGAGGTGAAAGTGTGTGTACTTGTTTGGAGCCACTTGCATGTGAGTGTGACAGGACCCTCAGTGGACCAACCTCTAGGGGAGTTCATGGATTTGTACCTATCGACATTCTGTGGATTGATAATTGACATTCTTTTTTCTTGCCTCATTGCCTTACTGCTTGTGGTGAAAATCTTCTACCACGCTCAACCATTGTTCCCGTTCCTTGGATCCCTACACCTTTCTGTATGTTAGATGGCTTGTGTATCATTGGCTCCAGGGCCACACATCACATGACATCCTAATTGTGACGTTCATCTCCTTGGGTCTATTGGCTCCTTCTGCTTTGTGTGCACTTGCTCTGGCCAACTCCTACTAGTTCAGGATGTTGGCGTTGTCCATTTTTTTGGCCCTGTAAGGGAGTTGTTTGCACCACATGTTTTGTACATATCCTCTCTTAAGCTGAGTCTCCTCTGTGAAACGACTCTCGATGACTAGAATATGGAATCTCCTCCAGCCACAGCATTATCTTTGCCTCGCACCGTACTACTGGTCCCATCTTGCTTCCTGGTACACACTATGAATTTTTTTTGTATGTTCCCTCCTTCGCACACTCCTCTTCTAGGCCTGTCCTTGTTGACGTCACCCACTCCCTATCCCCGGCGCATACACAGTTGTTTCATTACATCCTGTGCCACATCCACACTGCTGCAATTAAAATCTTGCTTCACAACCAGCCCGCACATGATCTCGTTGCCTTCACTTTCCCTGCTTCCTACGTTGTTGATTTCCTTCACTACGCTCAGGGGAAAATACACCGGTCCCCTTTCTAGTTCTCATAATCGTACCATCCATCCCCTTGACCTTTTTCATACCAACATCGTGAGTCCTCTCGCCCATGACTCCTTAGGTGGTGTTTGGAGTTATGCCTGTGGCCTTATTGATAAACACTCACACATGCACTGGGTCTTTTCCCTTTAGTCATGCCTATCTCAAGCTGAACTCGCCTACGGCCATCATCTGCATTTTTTTTGCTGTGATCTTAGTGGCTAGTTCATAGGACCTACTGCTCCTTTCTTTTCTTCTCGTGGGGTACAGATGGAGTCCGTCACTCCTTACACACCTCAGCGAAACAATGCCTCCGAGTTTTGAAATTACACCCTTGCTGACGGTGTCTGCATCCTCCTCACTACATCTGGCCTAACTCCTCTCTTATCCTTTGAGCCATGACCTACAGGTTGTGGCCCTAGAACCATATTCCTCATGGTCCCCTTTCCTGTCACGTCAAACCCTTCGAACTGTGGTTCAGTCATTGGACGAACTTGCCTCTTGCTCACGTCTAGGACTGTGTTGTTTCNGGCTCCGTGGAGACCATCGCGATGACAAGCTCAGACCCGATGATCCCTTCCTTTATGTTCCTGCCACATGTTCCTTCCAGAGGAAGTCTCCTGGAACCACCTAAGCGGGTCGTACGATGACCATGACAGCAGCAGAGCCTTCTACCCCTCGGGCGTTTGCAGCCCGAAATTTGGGGGAGGCCTTGGGAACACAAGAAGAGGTCATAAAATAGGTGAGACAGTTGGAGGACGTCCAGGATGCCTCTCTTATCCTTCGTGAGAGTCTCCTCCCTCGTACTCATTACCTCATACCCACCACCCCACCGTCTCTGGTACTAGAGACGGTGATTCACTCCCTGTTGGGAGGCCACCCGTCAACTCCACCGTATCACCAGCCTCAAGGGGGACCATTCTGGTTCTTGGCCGATGGCTCATCCAAAAGGCCAGCTTGATGCACTCTGCATCTTCCCTCAAGGCTATCAGCTGGCAGTCTGTATGCACCTTGGACTCGCGCTTCAACAGCTCACACGCGCCTGGTACTGCACCTGCGTAGCAAGGGTGTGGCTGGATCCCTACGTCCCAGACCATGCCCTACGGTGCAGTTTCCGAGACTCTTGATGGAGAGTGCACATCAACCTTGTAGCCAGAGAGTGTGCATCAATCCTTACGGACAGCGGAATGGGTGGTGTGCGTGTGTCGAAGACAGGGGTGTCTTTGATGGCATCACTGGTCCAGTCAGAGCGCGCGCAAGCGGAAAGAGGCCGGACGTCTCGTGCTTGGACCGGGAAGAGGGCCGGCGTCATAGCCGTGCCACTTGACCAGATACTTGGTCATGTTTCCACAGTATCAAAGACTGAGGATATCTTCAATCACGCACTATCCGTGTCAACTTGTACAGGAGGTGGTGATGCAATGTCCCTGCCGGGGAAGTTTGTACTAGGATCCTACTAGTGCTTGACTTTGCCGATGTGGAAAACAGGATGAATCACCATGTTGTCAAGCAGGCTTAGGTGAGAAACAACAAGGGTTTGCATTCGCTCGATCTCAAATGATCCTAACCACCGGGATTTGACCTTCACAAAGTCATATCCTCGGAGTTTGATGTTTGCCGAGCTGAGGAGGATGCAATCGCCAGTGCTAAGCACGCCATTCCTGTGATGTCGGTCAGCCGCTTGCTTCATGGCTGCTTGAACCTTCATGAGGGTCTGTCACGTGTCCTCACAGATGCTTGAGAAATCCCTACGGTGGATGTCAACCACAGGAATGTTTCTTTGGCTCTGCAATCCTGTCAGTGTGGCGGGAATTCTGTCGTGTACCACTTGAAAAGGGATTTCACCTGTTGCAGCGGTGAAGTTGTATGCAAGTTCGACGGTCGGCAGTTTAGCTGCCCAATCGTTGCCGTGCACTTCGCATGATGTACAGAGAAGTTGCTAAGGTTTTTCTTGGCAGTTTAGAAAACCTTTCCAACACGAAAAGGATGGCGTCGTATCCCTCGAAAGTGACAGGTAGGTCCGTCACAAAGTCCATGCTGATGTCAGCCCATGGTTCTGTCGCAACTAGTAATGGGTGGAGTATACCGGGCAGTCTTGTGCGACGAGATTTTTTCCACTGACAGGTGTCGCACGATTTGTAAAAGGCTTACACGCCGGTCTGCGTCTTGTCCCACCAATAGTATTATGCCTGCTTTTTTAGCATCTTGTCCTTGTGGAAGAGTCCACCTGGACCGGTGTCATGGCATTCCTTCAATAGCATCCTTTGTATTTCCTCGTTCGGTGTGATGAAGACCTAGGGAGTGAATCACCGTCTCTAGTAGGGATTATCAAAACAGAACATGGTTTTGTCGTACCCTCCCAACTCCTTGTAACCCTTTCGTAGATATCCTCACGAGGTGCGGGTCTCGTTAAATGAGTAACATGCTGATCTCGGCCATCAGATCTGGTCAACGATTTAGAGCATCCGCCGGATTAGTTTTTCTAGGTCGATACTTGATGTCGCAATCGAAGCTGGACTTGAGGAAATCCATCTAGCCAGCTTGTCCGCAGCTCAGACTTTTCATAGTCTTGAGATGTATTAGAGCGTGGCGGTCAGTGCGGATAACGCATTATCCGCATTCAAAGTAGCACAACCATTTTTTGAACATGTGTACAACTGCGAACATTTCTTTCTCCCGCACTGCGTAGTTGAGTTCCAGTCTGAGTGATTTTCTCAACAGATAAGTGACCAATTGTTCTCCACCACCATTGTCTTAGAGGAGAACGTCTCATGTTGCTCGATTGGAAAATTTGGTGGCCATGATGTAGTCCGCCATCGAATTTTCCAATCATAAGGCTTGCGCCAAGGTCAAAGCATTGAATCAGCCAATCATAGTCCATTGTCCTCCCAATTCCACTCGGTGGTTTTTCGAGTGAGATTAGACAGAGGCGCTGACATTCATGCGTATTGTTTATATGAATTGACAGAATTAGTTGTAGAAACCCACGACTAATTGGACATCCAAAACATTTGTGGGCGTCGGCCAGTCAACGACTGCCTCCAATTTTTTTCGGGTCCATGGTGATTCGTCCGCAGCCGATTATATGGCTCAAAAACTCGATCAAACGGCGAATGAATTCGCACTTTGAGAGATTCCCCAAAAAACTCTCTCTTTGTAAAACTTCAAGAACTTCTTGAAGATGTCCATTGTGCTCCTCCGGGGTACAGCTGTACACCAAGATTTCGTTAAGTTATACGGCAACAAAGCCATCAAGGTATGGGCGTAAAATGTTGTTCATTGCCATCATAAATATTATGGGGGCTTTTGTGAGTCCGAACGACATGATTTTGTACTCGGAGTGCCCGTATTTTGGTATGGTGACATGTGATGTCTGATGAACCCTTGACTAAGAATCACGTTGATCTTTTTTTTGAGTTTTGTCAGCTTGTAATTGCTCATTTGATAGGTTCCCTTC
Source organism: Penium margaritaceum (assembly GCA_023375785.1). NCBI lineage: Eukaryota > Viridiplantae > Streptophyta > Zygnematophyceae > Desmidiales > Peniaceae > Penium > Penium margaritaceum. The sequence continues at coordinate 41,760 of SZWC01017628.1, read as the reverse complement.
ACCGTCAGTCTGCTACACAACTTTAGGTCTATCCGATGGTTGATGTTTTGCTACAGAGGTAAATGTTGGGGTAGTTATTCTGGAAAAACCCCTTTTAACTCCTCAATGAGTGCTACAAACTCCAGCAGTAGTGTTACGAATTTCTGAGCTGCCGAGGCCAATGTGATTTCCTCAGCGAGTATAGTTTTTCTGCTTCTTCTACCTCCACATGGACTAACCACGCTTGAGATCCATGTTTCAGGTACCTTGGCCATGCCCACTGATATAGGTTAGCATTTTGTGGCTTTCGCAACTTCCTCTACTGCTTTCATCTTTGCTATTTCCCGTTACTGTCATTGTGTTGTTGGTCCCTTGATCATAGGCAAATGTCCTTTTCTGCCAATGATTCTCATGATGACTGATCCATTGCTCCATTCCACCTACA
>SZWC01017627.1:0-36389 GCA_023375785.1 Penium margaritaceum | reverse complement strand
GCCCTAGTTGTGCCCTAGTTGCGCCCTAGTTGCGCCCTAGTTGCGCCCTTGTTGCGCCCTCGTCGCGCCCTAGTTGCACCCTTGTTGCGCCCTTATTGCGCCCTAGTTGCGCCCTAGTTGCACCCTAGTTGTGCCCTAGTTGCGCCCTAGTTGCGTCCTAGTTGCGCCCTAGTTGTGCCCTAGTTGCGCTCTAGTTGCACCCTAGTTGCGCCCTAGTTACGTCCTAGTTGCGCCCTATTTGCGCCTTAGTTGTGCCCTAGTTGCACCCTACTTGCACCCTACTTGCACCCTATTTGCACCCTAGTTGTGCCCTACTTGCCCCCTAGTCGCGTCCTAGTTGTACCCTAGTTGCACCCTAGTTGCACCCTAGTTGCACCCTTCTTGCGCCCTTATTGCACCCTACCTACGCCCTACTGGTGCCCTACTTGCGCCCTAGTTGCGCCTTAGTTGGGCACTAGCTACGTCCTAGTTGTGCCCTACTTGTGCCGTAGTTGCATGTTACTTGCGCCCTATTTGCACCCTAGTTGCGCCCTAGTCGCGGCCTAGTTGCACCCTAGTTGCACCCTAGTTGCACCCTAGTTGCGCCCTAGTTGCACCATAGTTGCGCCATAGTTGCACCCTAGTTGCGCCCTAGTTGCGACCTAGTTGTGTCCTAGTTGTGCCCTAGTTGTGCCCTAGTTGCACCCTAGTTGCGCCCTAGTTGCGCCCTAGTTGCGCCCTAGTTGCGCCCTAGTTACCCCCTAGTTGCGCCCTAGTTGCGCCCTAGTTACGCCCTAGTTGCACCCTAGTTGCGCCCTAGTTGCGTCCTAGTTGCGCCCTAGTTCCGCCCTAGTTGCGCCCTAGTTGTGCCCTAGTTGCGCCCTAGTTGCGCACTAGTTGCACCCTACTTGCGCCCTACTTGCGCCCTACTTGCCCCCTAGTTGCGCCTCAGTTGGGCACTAGCTACGCCCTAGTTGTACCCTAGTTGCGCCCTAGTTACATCCAACTTGTGCACTACTTGCGCCCTAGTTGCGCCTTAGTTGCGGCTTAGTTGTGCCCTAGTTGCGCCTTAGTTGCGCCCTAGATGCGACCTAGTTGCACCCTAGTTGCGCCCTAGTTGCGCCCTAGTTACGCCCTAATTGCGCCCTAGTTGCGCCCTAGTTGCGCCCTAGTTGCGCCCTAGTTGCGCCCTAGTCGCGCCCTAGTTGTGCCCTAGTTGCGCCCTAGTTGCGCCCTAGTTGCGCCCTAGTTGCGCCCTAGTTGCACCCTATTTGCGTCCTTGTTGCACCCTACTTGTGTCCTACTGGCACCCTAAATGCACCCTAGTTGTGCCTTAGTTGGGCACTAGCTACGCCCTAGTTGTGCCCTAGTTGCGCGCTATTTGCGTCCTACTTGCGCCCTACTTGCGCGCTAGATGCGCCTTAGTAGCACCTTAGTTACGTCCAACTTGCGCACTAGTTGCACCCCAGTTGCGTCCTAGTTGCACCCTAGTTGTGTCATACTTGTGCTCTATTTGCACCCTAGTTGCACCCTACTTGCGTCCTAGTTGCGCCCTACTTGCGCCCTCATTGCCGTCCGGTCGATGATGAACCGGAGCGTGCAGAGTCGGAGGGATCGCAGCAGAGTGTCGATGCGCCACCAAAACTGCCGCGCCGAAGCGGGAGGCAGGGGAGAGCCGGGAAGCGCTTCGACGCAAGCACCGGTCGATGGATTGGCATGATGCGGTGCATGCTGGCTGCATCAACAGAGCCGACTACCATGTAAGAGGCGCTTGCGCGGCCCGAACGGGATCAGTGGGATGCAGCTATCAAATCGGAGCTGGCGTCCATCACGGAAAATGATACGTGGGAGCTGGTTGACAGGCCGAGAGTTGCCAATGTCATCGGCTCAAAGTGGTTCTTCAAGACCAAGTTCACAAAGGAAGGTGTGGTTGAAAAGCACAAGGCGTGGCTGGTGGCGAAGGGTTACGCACAGCGTAAGGGGGAGCACTACGAAGAGACATTTGCTCCCGTCGCCAAGTTCACAAGCATCCGGGTGATCCTTGCGGTGGTAGCCGCGAAGGACATGGAGCTCCACCAAATGGACATAAAGACAGCCTTCCTCAACGGCATCACAGACAAGGAGATATACATGGAGGTGCCAGAGGGTGTGGAAGCGCCGGAGGGCAAGGTGTGCAAGCTGCGGAAGTCCTTGTACGGGCTAAAACAATCGCCCAGATGATGGTACCAACAGATAGACAGCTTCATGGCACAGCTCGGCTTCAAGTGCTGTGAGTCGGATCACAGCGTGTACGTGCAACGTTACAAGCAGTCCCATCAGATCGTCGCACTCTACGTGGACGACCTGATTTTGTGCTCGACGGATCTGCCGAGCCTACAGCGGATGAAAGAGCAGCTGAGCAGCAGATTCCAGATGTCGGACATGGGGGAGCTAGAGTACTACCTCGGGGTGAGCATCACGCGTAACCGAAGGGCGCGCACGCTTGAGCTGGGGCAGGCCAAATACGTGGCCGAGGTGCTGAAGCGGTACGGCATGGAGGACTGCAAACCAGTTGGTAGTCCAGTGTCCACGACCTGTGAACTAAGTGTTTGAAATCATCGACTCCGACAAGAGTTATTCCTACTTTCTCAATAACGACTCAGGTCGCAGACCGAGCCACCTTGACCTAACGGCTCTCGGTCAGACTGACCGTTGAGTTTGATGTGTCAAGTCATCCCCTAATAACGTGACACCTGTCACCCGCGTCCGGCTAGCGGAAAGAAGCCGTTGCTCCTTTGTCCTGTTATGCCCTTTTTATACCGAGGATGTTCATTCCCTCGAGTCAACCAGAACAGTTCTGTACATCCTGTTCCCTTTGGTTCCGCGGCTTTGCCGCCGTGTCCCTACTCTGCTTGCCTCTCACATCCACTTTCCTTTGTTCACTATTCCCAGCCCCCCCTTCGCCTCGTCACTCGCGACCTTTTGCTCACCTCTCACGCATCACTTGCCTTGCTCTTGTTCTTTCTCTGCCCTCTGTCTACCTTGGCGCTCAAGTGTCTCGCACCCGCTTGCAACTAACTCCTCTGGTCATCTCTTCGCCCTGCCCTACGTCACCTCTGCCTGGCTCCGTGCTTCTGCCTGCTTTTGCTCTTGTCGTACTTGCTCAGTGCATTATTCTGACATGGTATCAGAGCATCAGGCGACATCACCTGGTGTCCCGTAACCGAATCATCACTCTGCCACCACATGCGCTTCCTTCTTCGAGTCCGCACGCCTCGGCCGCTGTTTCCGCCATTCCGCGCCTCCCGGCTCCGTCAGCAGCTGACATCAGCAGCACCACTTGAAGGGACCCTCGCGCTTAAGAAACGCCTTGTCATCTGAGGAAAGTCTTGTGCCCATTCCGCGCCCGTGGCCAACCAGTGGCGACTCGTCGTTCACAGCCGTCGTCAGTACCTCTCGAGCCGCCGCCGAAAAGTCACCTTCCCGGAAGCTTCCTGCTACTCCTCGGCCTCCACCAGCACCTCCGTAGTTCTCCTCTCCCCTCATGAGCCTCATCTGCTTCATCTGCCCCATCAACCTCAGCTCCCGAGCACTCGCCGCCCCGCGCCGCATCCCCGCACTGCCTTCTCGCGTCGTCAGCACCAGTTGCGCAGCTGCCGCTGTCAGGATATTGGACACCACCAGTCTTCCTGCTTCCATCGCGAGCCAACTGGGGAACAAGCCATCACTCTCCTGACATCAGTGGATCAACGTCTCTGCTCGCCACACAACATTGGTTGCTGGAACCGAACTTCTCTCGCTGCCAGGATATCGGACACCGCCAGTCTTCCTGCCCGTCGGTCTCGGGCCAACTGGGGAACAAGCCGTCACTCTCCTGATCAGCGGAGTACTCGGTTGTCTCACCCGCGCTGCCCTCCGCATTGCCACCCTCTGCCTCCCACGCTCGTCATCCTCTGCCTCCATAATGCCCTCCTCATCTGTACCAGCCCTCCTCTCTCTCATCCTCGCGTTATCATCACCTTCATCTCCTAACCTCAGCCCTCCTCCTCATCTGTCTCATCGTTCGTGCCGCCTTCTCATCAACTCAGCTTCATCTGCATCATCGAGTCGCCCGATGTCATCATCGCCACGCTCACCATCATCCGTGTTACCTCCACATCAGCATCTGTAGCGCACGTGGTTCCGCCCCTGCGCCCACTCAGCCATCCGCTGTCTCAGCCCTCATCGCTTCCTCCGCTTCAGCTCGGCACAAGGATCCACCAGGTCGCATCACCCGTTCCGCGACGATCTGCGCCCACGCCAAAAATTTCCGTAGCGCACGAGGTTTCTCCCCTGCGTCCACTCTATTTCATCGATTTCCGCCTCCTCAACATCAGCATCTGTGCCCATCGCTAGGACCCGCACAAGCTAGCTGCCTGCTTCGCAGCAGCCTGCACCCACGCCGGAAGCAGATTTCTTGCGACGCGTTGGCTACTGCCTTCCCCTTGCCACACTCTACTCCTCTACTTCGCAGCGCACGTGGTTTTGCCCCTACGCCCACTCATCATCAGCTGCTTCCGCCTCCTCCTGATCGTTCGAACATCATCAGCCCGGCACAAGGATCTACCCGGTTGCATCGCCTGCTCTGCGACGACCTGCGCCCACGCCAAAACGTTCGTAGCACACGTGGTTCCATCCCTGCGCTTATTCACTCAGCATCCGCTCTTCCGCTCAGCCAGTCACAGTCTGTTGTTTCGGCTGCCTCTGCCCCTCTACTCTCATCCAGCATGGCCAACCTCTGGCACACCTGCCCTACTCTAGAGGAAGATGGGAGCAACATCTACAGTTGGTCACACACTATGTTGACTGTGACCAGTACCATCTTCATCCACAAGTACCAAGTCTCCGATTTTCTTCTTGGAGCCTACGAACATCAATGCACGCCCCAGCATCCTCCACATCTTTATCATGCAACCTTCCTACTGATATGGGGGCATCTCTTCAACCTCGTGGATATGTCCTTCCATCATCTACGCGCAAATGCATGCAATGGACCAGAACTCTGGTTCAGCCTGCAGCAAGAAGCATGGAAATGATGGTGGATCACCCTCTCCTGCAGGGACAATCTTGTCGCTCCACCTCTGCCCCAAGAGCTCAGCACCAGACCCTACCTCAAATTGATCTGGCGGTACCTGAAGAAGAAGAAGAGGTAGAAGAGCCAGTGGCAGAAGGCGCTCCAGCACCCTCCCCTACCTCTGCAACAGTTGGACAAGGACAAGCTGCCAAAATTGTCTACAAAGAAGAAAGCAACATCCAGGAGTGGCAGACACAAATATATGATATTCTCTACCTGGAGCTCATTGGTGGATTTGCAACTAAAAATGCTCTCCTTGGAAGACCCAAGTACCTCGGCAAGCGCTGCTCCCCAGCTGAAATGACCAGAAAGTAAGACAGCCTTGACTACGGCCTCCGTACTTGGCTGCGGCGCTTCATGATCAGAGATCTACACTACCTGGTGACAGCTCATCTCGATGACCTGCATGCCATGTGGAAAGGTCTTCTTGAACGCTGCAATGGTCAACTCCCTGAAGATTGGAAGAGGTACTGCTACTAACTCTTGTCGGACTCAGGGGGTCTGTTGGAAATCATGGACACCGACAAGAGTTATTCCCACTTTCTCAATAACGGCTCAGGTCCAGGACCGAGCCACCTTGACCTAACGGCTCTCGGTCAGACTGACCGTTGAGTTTGATGTGTCATGTCATCCCCTAATAACGTGACACCTGTCACCCGCGTCTGGCTAGCGGAAAGAAGCCGTTGCTCCTTTGTCCTGTTATGCCCTTTTTATACCGAGGATGTTCATTCCCTCGAGTCAACCAGAACAGTTCTGCACATCCTGTTCCCTTTGGTTCCGCGGCTTTGCCGCCGTGTCCCTACTCTGCTCGCCTCTCACATCCACTTTCCTTCGTTCACTATTCCCAGCCCCCTCTTTGCCTCGTCACTCGCGACCTTTCGCTCACCTTTCACGCATCACTTGCCTCACTCTTGTTCTTTCTCTGCCCTCTGTCTACCTTGGCGCTCAAGTGTCTCGCACCCGCTTGCGACTAACTCCTCTGGTCATCTCTTCGCCCTGCCCTACGTCACATCTGCCTGGCTCCGTGCTTCTGCCTGCTTCTGCTCCTGTCGTGCTCGCTCACTGCATTATTCTGACACTAAGTACGGCAATGGCGCCGCAGACAAAAGAAGAGCGGGAGTATATGGCAGGGGTGCCCTACCAATCGGCGGTGGGCAGCCTCATGTACGCCATGGTGGCGACTCGACCGGACCTGGCCTACGCGGTGGGCCAAGTGAGCAGGTATGTGGCCGATCCAGGGCCACTACACTGGCAGGCGGTCAAGCGCATCCTCTGCTACCTGCAGGCGATGCGGCATGCGTGCTTGAGGTTTGACGGCAAGGGGCGGGCGGACCCTTTGCGTCTGGTCTGCTACACGGATGCAGACTACGCTGGCGATGTGCACAAGCGGAAGTCCACATCCTGCTACGTGTTCTTCCTCGCTGGTGCAGCGATCTCGTGGTGCAGCAGGAAGCAGGACTGCGTCGCCACCTCCACAGTGGAAGCAGAGTACATCGCGCTGGCCGAGGCGGTCAAGGAGGCGGTGTGGCTCGGCAAGTTGCTGGGGGAGCTGGGCGTGCTGCAGCAGGAGCCTACAGTGTTGCAAGAGGACAACACCGGCTAAATCTTGCTGACTTACAACCTGAGGCAGCACAGGAGGACGAAGCACATCGACGTGTGTTATCACTACGCACGGGACATGGTTGAAAAGGGGCAGGTGGTGCTGCAGCACTGCAGCACGCACAACATGCTTGCGGATTGCTTGACCAAAGCGCAACCCGTCGACCGGCATGCATTGAGCGTGGCCGGACTTGGGATGACGAGCTATGATTGGCTGGAGGGCGCAGCGGAAGATGAGTGAGAGCAAGCAGGAGCAGCGGGCATGGCAGGTGCAAGGGGGAGAATGTTGAAGATTGCCCCTCTGCATGCCCAAGTGCGGCGTCGGGAGGCGCCGACGAGCCGCCAGAGAGAGGAAATTCCTCGTCGATGGATCTGGCGACTCGAGGATTGCTCGAATCCTAACATGGATGATTGCCCCCAAAAGTTGACGAGTTGCTGAAGCCGGTGGAAGTTGTTTCACCTGAATCGGACAAGTAACGAGGGAGATATGGGCTTCCAAAGTTGGGGTGTGCGCGGCGGCTTTGGGAGACGGCCGCGGTTCGACCGGAGATGGATAATCCACCTGAATGAGTAACAAAATGCCATCTGGGGATTTTGCTCCGGAAGGACTGCCGAGGCGTCCGGTGGATGATCCGCCGGATTTAGGGGTGAAGTTTTTTTACTGAGGGACTTAGCCAAAATCCTGGCTCGGAGTCCGAAACGCAGTAGTACAGTTTGTTACTCAGGGACAGTCAAAATTCTGACTGCAGGTCTGCGAACAGGTTTCGACCCACATCCATCCCCATCAACAAACTCGATGATTAGCTCATCAAAACAGACCCCAAAGGCACAAGGGGTGCCGCCACTACGCGTAGGGACATCTGCGCCTCCGGAATGGCATTTTTGATGGGTCCTTGATGTGTGAAGGCGCCTCGGGGGGCGACGTGGTGCGCGCCGCCGAGTGAGCGGCTGGTCTGGGGTGCTGCGCTTCGACTGACGTAGCGGGAGCTGCGGTTATCCAAATTGTGCACAGTTTGGTGCATTGGAGAGCTCATGACTAGCTCTACAAATATTTACATCATATCCATGTCCAAAAACGAATGCAAAATCGCGTTATTCCCTTCGCAAAAAGTGACTGTCTCACAACTGTCTTCCACTTCCAGAAACATAGCGTGAGGCATCCAGAAAGCTCACGCTTGGACTCAGAACCTGCACAGAAGAAGCCGTGAAAGTACAAGACCCGTCAGGCCACGTTGGAACTGCCACCACACGGTTCCCCAACAGCAACCACTTGCAACCACTCGCAACCACTCGCAACCACTCACAACCACTCGCAACCACTTGCAACCACTTGCAACCACAGGCAACCACTCGTAACCCCTCGCTACCGCTCGCAACCGCTCGGAACCGCTCGGAACCGCTCACAACCGCTCGCAACCACTCGCAACCACTCCCAACCACTCGCAACCACTCGCAACCACTCGCAACCACTCGCAACCACTTGCAACCACTCACAACCACTAGCAACCACTCGCAACCAGTCGCAACCACTCGCAACCACTCACAACCACTCGCAACCACTCACAACCACTTGCAACCACTTGCAACCACTGGCAGCCACTTGCAACTCTGAGTAGTTGCGAGTGGTTGTGAGTGGTTGCGAGTGGTTGCGAGTGGTTGCGAGTGGTTACGAGTGGTTGTGAGTGGTTGCAAGTGGTTGTGAGTGGTTGCGAGTGGTTGCGAGTGGTTGTGAGTGATTACGAGTGGTTGCGAGCGGTTGCGAGTCATTGCGAGTGGTTACAAGTGGTTGCAAGTGGTTGCGAGTGGTTGCAAGTGGTTGCGAGTGGTTGTGAGTGATTTTGTGTGGTTGAGAGTGGTTGCGAGTGGTTGCGAGTGGTTGCGTATGGTTGCGAGAGGTTGCAAGTGGTTGTGAGTGGTTGCGAGTGGTTGTGAGCGGTTCTGAGCGGTTCCGAGCATTGCCAGGCATTGCCAGGCATTGCCAGGCATTGCTAGGCATTGTCAGGCATGGCCCAGGCATTGCTAGGCATTGTCAGGCATTGCTCGGCATTGCTAGGCATTGCCAGGCATTGCCAGGCATTGCCAGACATTGTCAGGCATAGCCCAGGCATTGCCAGCCATTGCCCAGGCATTGCCAGGCATTGCCAGGCATTGCCTAGACATTGCCAGGCATTGCCCAGGCATTGCATGGCATTGCCAGTCATTGCCAGGCGTTGCCCAGGCATTGTCAGGCATTGCCCAAGCATTGCTAGGCATTGCCACGCCTTGCCTAGGCATTGCCAGGCTTTTCCAGGCATTACCCAGGCATTGCCACGCATTACCCAGGCATTGCCAGGCATTTCCCTGGCATTACCATGCATTGTTAGGCATTGCGAGGCATTGCCAGGCATTGGCAAGCATTACCCAGGCATTGCCTGGCATTGTCTCGGCATTGCCAGGCATTGCCAGGCATTGCCAGACATTGCCAAGCATCGCCCGGCATTGCCCAGGCATTGCCAGGCATTACCCAGGCATTGACAGGCATTGCCCAAGCATTGCTAGTCATTACCAGGCATTGCCAGGCATTGCTCAGGCATTGCCAGGCATTGCCAAGGCATTGCAAGGCATTGCCGAGGCATTGCCAGGCATTGCCAGGCATTGCCAAGCATTACCTGGCATTGCCCAGGCATTGCCAGGCATTGCCAGGCATTACCCAAGCATTGCCAGGCATAGCTTGGCATTGCAGGGCATTGCCAGGCATTGTCCAAGCATTGCCAAGACTGCCAGGCATTGCCCAGGTATTGCCAGGCATTGCAAGGTAGTGCCAGGCATTGCCAGGCATTGCCCATGCATTGCCAGACATTACCCAAGCATTGCCAGGCATTGCCAAGCAATGCCAAGCATTGCCCAGGCATTGACAGGCATTGCCAAGCATTGCACATGCATTGTTAGGCATTACCATGCATTGCCCAGGCATCGCTTGGCATTACCCAGGCATTGCCCAGGCATGCCCAGGCATTGCCAGGCATTGCCAGTCATTGCCAGGCATTGCCCGGGCATTGCCAGACATTGCCACACACTGCCCAGGCATTGCCATGCATTGCCCAAGCATTGCCAGGCATTGCCCATGCATTGCCAGGCATTGTTAGGTATTGCTAGGCATTGCCCAGGCATTGCCACGCATTGCTAGGCATTGCCCAGGCATTGCCAGGCATTGCTTGACATTGCCAGGCTTTGCCAGGCATTGCCCAGGCATTGCCAGGCATTACCCACGCATTGCCTAGGCCTTGCTAGGCATTGCCCGGGCATTGCCAGGCATTGCCAGGTATTGCCAGGCATTGTCGAGGCATTGCCCAAGCATTGCCGTGCATTGCCGCGCATTGCCAGGCATTGCCTAGGCATTGCCATGCATTGCCAGGCATTGCACAAGCATTGCCACGAACTGCCCAGGCATTGCCAGGCATTGCCCAGGCGTTGCCAGGCATTGCCCAAGCATTTTCCAGGCATTGTCATGCATTGCCAGGCATTTCCAAGCATTGCCCAGGCATCGCCAGGCATTGCCGGGCATTGCCTAGGCATTGCCAGGCATTGCCAGGCATAGCCCAGGCAATGCCACGCATTGTCAGGCATTGTCCGGGCATTGCAAGGCATTGCGTGGCATTGCCCAAACATTGTCAGGCATTGTCCAAGCATTGCCAAGTATTGCCTAGGCATTGCCAGGTATTGCATAGGCATTTCCCAGGCATTGCCCAGGCATTGCTGAGGCATTGCCAGGCATTGGGAGGCATTGCCAGGCATTGCCCAGGCATTGCCAGGCGTTGCACAGGCATTGCCAGGCATTGCCCAGGCATTCCTAGGCATTGCCAGGCATTGCGTAGGTATTGCCAGGCATTGCGAGGCATTGCCAAGCATTATCCAGGCATTGTCAGGCATTGGTAGGCATTGCCCAGGCATTGCCAAGCATTGCCAGGCATTGCGAGGCATTTCCCAGGCATTGCCTAGCATGGCCAAACATTGCTCTGGCATATCCAGGCATTGTCAGGCATTTCCAGGCATTGCCCAGGCATTGCACAGGCATTGCCCAGGCATTGCCAGGAATTGCAAGGCATTGCCCAGGCATTGTCAGGTATTGCTAGGCATTGCCAGGCATTGCCCAGGCATTTCCAGCATTGCCCAGGAATTGCCAGGCATTGCCACGCATTGTCCAGACATTGCCAAGCATTGTTAGGCATTGTCCAGGCATTGCCTAGCATTGCCGAAACATTGCCAGGCATTGTCCAAGCATTGCCAAGCATTGCTCAGGCATTGCCAGGTATTGCCTAGGCATTGCCCAGGCATTGCTGAGGCATTGCCAAGCATTGCCTAGGCATTGCCAGTCATTGCACAGGCAATGCCAGGCATTGCCAGGCATTGTCCAGGCATTTCCAGGCATTACCATGCATTGCCTAGGCATTGCTAGGCATTGTTTAGGCAATGCCCAGGCATTGCCAGGCATTGCGAGGCGTTGCCAAGCATTGTCTAGGCATTTCCAGGCATTGCTAGGCATTGTCCAGGCATTACCCAGCATTGCAAGACATTGCCAGGCATTTCCCAGGCATTGCCTTGCATTGCCCTGGCATTGCCAGGCGTTGTCAGGCATTACCAGGCATTGCCAGGCATTGCCATGCATTGCCTAGGCATTGCACAGGCATTTCCTAGGCATTTCCAAGCATTACCAGGCATTGCCTATGCATTGCTAGGCATTGCCAGGCATTACCCAGGCCTTTCCAGTATTGCACAGGCATTGCCATGCATTGCCATGCATTGCACATACATTGCCAAGCATTGTTAGGCATTGCCATGCATTGGCAAGTATTGTGGAGGCATCGCTTGGCATTGCCCACGCATTTCCAGGCATTGCCTGACATTGTACAGGCATTGTCAGGCATTGCCCAACATTGCCAAGGCATTGCCAGGCATTATCAAGCATTGCCATGCACTGCCCAGGAATTTCCAGGCATTGCCACGCATTACCAGGCATTGTCCAGGTATTGCCAGGCATTGCTCAGGCATTGCCAAGACATTGCCAGACATTGCCAGACATTGCCAGGCATTGCCAGGCATTTCCGGGCATTGCGAGGCATTGCCCGGCATTGCCTGGCATTGCCGAGGCATTACGAGGCAATGCCAAGCATAGCCCAAGCATTTTCAGGCATTGCCAGGCATTGCCCAGGCATTACCAATGCCTAGGCGTTGCCAGGAATTGCTAGGCATTACCCAGGCATTGCAAGGCATTGCGAGGCATTGCCAGGCATTGCCCAGGCATTGCCCAGGCATTGCCTAGGCATTGTCCAGGCTTTGCCAGGCATTGCCAGGCATTCCCCAGACATTGCCAGGCATTGCCAGTCATTGCCAGGCATTGCCCTGGCATTGCCAGACATTGTCCAAGCATTGCCAGGCATTTCCAAGCATTGCCAGGCATTGCCAGGCATTGCCAAGCATTGCCCAGGCATTGTAAGGCATTGCCAAGGCATTGCCAGAAATTTCCAGGCATTGCCAGGCATTGCCCAGGCATTGCCAAGCATTGTTAGGCATTTCCAGACTTTGACAGGCATTGGCAAGCATTGCCGAGGCATTGCTTGGCATTGCCCAGGCATTGCCACGCATTGCCCAGGCATTGTCAATCATTGTTAGGCATTGCTAGACATTTCCAAGCGTTGGCAAGCATTCCAGAGGCATTGCCAGGCATTGCCCAGGCATTGTCCAGGCATTGCCAGGCATTGCCCAGGCATTTCTAGGCATTGCCAGGCATTGCCAAGCATTGTCCAGGCATTGCCAGGCATTGCTAGGCATTGCCCAGGCATTGCCAAGCAAAACTAGGCATTGCCAAGCATTTCCCAGGAATTGCGAGGCATTGCCAGGCATTACCCTGGCATTGCCAGGCATTGTCAGGCTTTGCCAGGCATTGCCAGGCATTGCCAAGGCATTGCACATGCATTGCACAGGCATTGCCAGGCATTTTTAGGCATTGCCTAGGCATTGCCAGGTATTGCCAGGCATTGCAGGCATTGCCAGGCATTGCCCAGGCATTGCCAGGAATTGCCCAGGCATTGCAAGGCATTGCCCAGGCATTGCTAGGCATTGCCCAAGCATTGCGAGGCATTGCTTGAGCATTACCAGGCATTGTCCAGGCATTACCGAGCATTGCCAGTCATTACGAGGCATTGCCAAGGCATGGCCAGGCATTGCCCAAGCATTGCCAGGTATTCCCAGGCATTGTCAAGGCATTGCCAGGCATTACCAGGCATTGCCCAAGCATTGCCAGAAGTTGTCCAGGCATTTCCAGCCATTGCCAGGCATTCCCCAGGGACTGCCAGGCATTGCGAGGCATTGTCAGGAATTGCTAGGCATTGCCCAGGCATTGCCATGCATTACCCACGCATTTCCAGGAATTGTCCAGGCATTGCGAGGCATAGTGAGGCATTGCCAGGCATTGCCCAGGCATTACGTGGCATAGTCCAGGCATTGCCGGGCACTGCCAGGAATTGCCAGGCATTGCCAGGCAGTGCTGAGGTATTGCCAGGCATTGCTCAAGCATTGCCAAGCATTGCCAGACATTGCCAGGCATTGCCCACGCATTGCCAGGCATTGCCCAGGCATTGCCCAAGCATTGCGAGGCATTGCCCAGGCATTGCCAGGCATTGTCCAAGCATTGCCAGGCATTGTCCAGGCAATGCCAGGCATTGCCAGGCATTTCCCAGGCATTGCCGGGCATTGCCTAGGCATTTCCAGGCATTGCCAGGCATTGCCATGTATTGCCAGGCATTGCCTATGCATTGCCAGGCATTACCCAGGCATTGCCAGGCATAGCTTGGCATTGCCACGCATTGCAAGGCATTGCCCAGGCATTGCTAGGCGATGCCAGGCATTGTCTAGGCATTCCGAGGCATTGCCCGAGCATTGCCAAGCATTGCCAAGCATTGCTAGGCATTACTAGGCATTGCCCAAGCATTGTCAGGAGTTGCCAGCAATTTCCCAAGCATAACCATGCATTGCCAGGCATTACCATGCATTACCAAGGCATTGCCAGGTATTGCCAAGCATTACCAAGCATTGTCCAAGCATTACCAGGCATTGCTAGTTATTACCAGGCATTGCCTAGGCATTGCAAGGCATTGCCCAGGCATTGCCAAGACATTCCCAGGAATTACCAGGCATTGCCAGGCATTGCCAGGCATTGCCCAGGCATTGCCCAGGCATTGCCAAGCGTTGTCCAGGCATTGCCAGGCATTGCCCGGGCATTGCCCAGGCATTGCCCAGGCATTGCCTGGCATTGCCAGGCATTGCCACGTATTGCCAGGCATTGCCAGGCATTGCCAGGCATTGATAGGCATTGCCTACCATTTCCTAGCATTGTCTAGGCAGTGCGAGGCATTGCCCAAGCATTGCCAATCATTGCCTAGGCATTGCCAGGCATTGCCCAGGCATTGCCGAGGCATTGCCACGCATTGCCAGGCATTTTCATGCATTGCCAGGCATTGCGAGGCATTGCGAGGCATTGCTAGGCATAGCCCAGGCATTGCCTAGGAATTGCTAGGTATTGCTAGGCATTGCCTAGGCATTCCCAGGCATTGCCAAGCATTGCCCAGGCATTGCCAAGCATTGCCAAGGCATTGCCAGGCACTGATAGGCATTGCCCAGGCATTGCCAAGCATTGCCAAGCATTGCCAGGCATTGTCCAGGCATTTCCAGGCATTGCCCAGGCATTGCCAGGCATTGCCACGCATTGCCAGGCATTGCTTAGGCATTGACATGCATTGCCAAGCATTGCCAGGTATTACCAGGCATTACCAGGCATTGCCAAGCATTGCCACGCATTGCCCAGGCGTTGCCAGGCATTGCCCAGGCATTGCAAGGCATTACCAGACATTGTCTAGGTATTGCCAAGAATTGCCAGGCATTGCCAGGCATTACGTAGGCTTTCCCTCGCATTGCCCGGGCATTGCTAGGCATTGCCAGTCATTGCTGGGCATTGCCCAAGGCATTGCCAGGTAATGTCCGGCAATGCCTGGCAATGCCCAGGCATTGCCAAGCATTGCCCAGGCATTACGTAGCATTGCCCAGGCATTGCCCAGGCATTGGTGAGGCATTGCCAGGCATTGCCAAGCATTACCAGGTATTTCCAGGCATTCCCACGCATTGCCGGGCATTACCCAGGCATTGCCAGGCATTGCACAGGTATTCGCAGGCATTGCCAGGCATTGCCCAGGCATTCCCAGGCATTGCCAGGCATTGTCCAGGCATTGCCAGACATTGCCGGGCATTGCCAAGCATTGCCCAGGCATTACCAGGCATTGATAGGCATTGTCCAGGCATTGCCAAGCATAACTGGGCATTGCCAGGCATTTCCCAGGCATTGCCAGGCATTGCGAGGCATAACCCTGGCATTGCTAGGCATTATTAGGCTTTGCCAGGCATTGCCAGGAATTGCCTGGCATTGCCCAGGCATTGCATAGGCATTGTCCAGGCATTGCCAGGCATTGTCCAGGCATTGCCAGGTATTGCCAAACATTTCCAGGCATTGCCACGCATTACCTAGGCATTGCCAGGCATTGCCCAGGCATTGCCTATCATTGCCATGCATTGCCAGGCATTGCCAGGTATTGCCAAACATTTCCAGGCATTGCCACGCATTACCTAGGCATTGCCAGGCATTGCCCAGGCATTGCCTATCATTGCCATGCATTGCCAGGCATTGCCAGGTATTGCCAGGCATTGCCAGGCATTGCCCGGGCATTGCCAGGCATTGCCAGGCATTGCCCGGGCATTGCCAGGCATTGCCAGGCATTGCCTAGGCATTGCAAGGCAATGTCAAGGATTAACCAGGCATTTCCAGTCATTGCAAGGCATTTCCCATGCATTGCCAGGCATTGCCCAAGCATTGCGAGGCATTCCCAGGCATTGCCCAGACATTGCCAGGCATTGCCCAAGATTTCCAAGGCATTGCCAGGCATTACCGAGGTATTACCAAGCATTGCCAGGCATTTAACAAGGATTTCCAGGCATTGCCAGGCATTGTCAGGCATTACCAGGCATTGCCCAGGCATTGCCAGGCATTGCCAGGCATTGTTGAGGCATTGCCAAGCATTGTCCAAACATTGCCAAGCATAACAAGGCATTATAATGCATTGTCCATGCATTGCCAGGCATTGCCTGTGTATTTCTAGCCATTGTTAGGAATTGCCAGACATTGTCAGGCATTGCTCAAGCATTGCCAGGCGTTACTCAAGCATTACCAAGCATTGCCAGGCATTGCCCAGGCATTGCCAGGCAGTGCACAGGCATTGCCAGGCGTTGCCCAGGCATTACTAGGCATTACCAAGGCATTTCCAAGCATTGTCAGGCATTGTCCAGGCATTGCTTGGCATTGCCCAGGCATTGACAGGCATTGCCAGGCTTTGCCAAGCATTGCTAGGCATTGGCCATGCATTGCCAGGCATTACCCAGGCATTGCCTGGCATTGCTTGGCATTGCCAGGCATTCCGAGGCATTGTCCAGGCATTGCTAGGCATTTCCACGCATTGTCCAGGCATTGCCGTACATTGCCCAAGCATTGCCAGGCATTGCCAGGCGTTTATAGGCATTGCCAGGCATTGCCCAAGCATTGCCAGGCATTGCCAGCCATTCCTTGCCATTGCTCAAGCATTGCCAGGCATTGCCAAGCATTTCCAAGGCATTGCCAGGCATTGCCAAGCATTGCCAGGCATTGCCCAGGCATTGCCAGGCATTGATAGGCATTACCAGGCATTGCCCAAGCATTGCCCGGCATTGTCAAGGCATTACCCAGGCATTGCTAGGCATTGCGAGGCATTTCCCAAGCATTGCAAGGCATTGCCAGTCATTGCTTGCTATTGCTCAAGAATTGCCAGGCATTGCCAGGCATTGCCAAGGCATTGCCACGCATTTCCAAGCATTGCTAGGCATTTCCCAGGCATTACCATGCATTGCTAGGCATAACCAAGCATTGCCCAAGCATTGCCATACATTGCCAGGAATTACCCAGGCATTTCCAGGCATTGCGCAAGCATTGCCAGGCATTGCCCAGGCATTGCTTGCCATTGCTCAAGCATTGCCAGGCATTGCCAGGCATTGCCAAGCATTGCCAAGGCATTGCCAGGCATTGCCAAGCGTTACCAGGCATTCCCAAGGCATTACCAGGCATTGCTAGGCATTACCAGGCATTGCCCAAGCATTGCCATGCATTACCAGGCCTTATCCAGGCATTGCCAGGCATTGCTTAGCATTGCCAGGCATTCGAAGGCATTCTCCACGCATTGCTAGGCATTTCCACGCATTGTCCAAGCATTGCCGTACATTGCCCGGGCATTGCCAGGCATTGCCAGGCATTGATACGCATTGCCAGGCATTGCCCAAGCATTGCTAGGCATTGCCAGCCATTGCTTGCCATTGCTCAAGCATTGCCTAGGCATTGCCAGGCATTGCCAAGCATTGCCTGGACAATGCGTGGCAATGCTTGGCAATGCTTGGCAATGCCCCGGCAATGCCTAGCATTGCCTGGCAATGCCTGGGCAATGCTTGGCAATGCCTGGCAATGCTTGGGCAATGCTTGGCAATGCCTGGGCAATGTATGGGCAATGCCTAGCAATGCCTGGCAATGCCTGGCAATGCATGACAATGCCTGGCAATGCGCGGCAATGCTTCGGCAATGCCTGGGCAATGCCTGGCAATGCCTAGGCAATGATTGGCAATGCTTGGGCAATGCCTCGCAATGCCTGGGCAATGCTAGGCAATGCTAGGCAATTCTTGGAAATGCTTGGAAATGCCTGGCAATGCCTGGGCAATGCTTGGACAATGCCCGGGCAATGCCTAGTAATGCCTGGACAAAGCTTGGCAATGCCTGGACAATGCCTGGACAATGCCTGGCAATGCCTGGCAATGCCTGGTAATGCTTGGGAATGTCTTGGCAATGCCTGGGTAATGGCTTGCAATGCCTGGGCAATGCCTGGTAATGCCTAGCAATGCCTAGTAATGCTTGGACAATGCCTGGCAATGCTTGGCAATACCTGGAAATGCCTTGGTAATGCTTGGCAATGCCTGACATTGCATGGTGATGCTTGGGCAATTGCTGGCAACTCCTGGCCATGCTTGGGCAATGCCTGGTAATGCCTAGCAATGCCTGGCAATACTCGGGCAATGCTTGGAGTGCCCGGACAATGCCTGGCATTGCCTAGCAATGCCTGGGCAATGCCTGGCAATGCCAAGCAATGCTTGGTAATGCTTGGGTAATGCATGGCAATGCATAGGTAATGCCTGGCAATACATGGAAATGCCGGGCAATGCCTAGCAATGCCTGGCAATGCCTGGGAATGCCTGGGCAATGCCTGGAGATGCCTGGGAAATGCCTGTTTATGCATGGCAATGCCCGAACAATGCCTGTCAATGCCTGGATAATGCCTGGCAATGCCTGGGCAATGCCTGGCAATGTTGGGGAATGTCTGGACAATGCCTGGCAATGCCTGGGCAATGCCTGGCAATGCTTGGGCAATGCCTAGTAATGCTTGACAATACCAAGCAATGCCTGGCAGTCCCTGGGCAATGCCTGGCAATGGCTAGCAATGCCCGGGAAATGCCTGGTAATGCTTGGACAATGCCTGGCAATGCCTGGCAATGCCTTGGCAATGCCTGGGAATGCCTTGCAATGCTTGGGCAATGCCTGGCGATGCATGGGCAATGCCTCGTAATGACTGGCAATGCCTGGCAATGCCTGGACAATGCCTGGCAATTCCTAGGCAATGCCTGGCAATGCCTGGAAAATGCCTGGAAATGCTTGGGAAATGCCTGACAATGCTAAGGTAATGCCTGGCAAAGCCTGAGCAATGTCTGGCAATGCCTTGCAATACCTCGCAATGCCTAGGCAATGCCTAGGTAATGCCAGGCAATGCATGGCAATGCCTGTGCAATGCATATGCAATGCCTGGGCAATGCTTGGAAATGCCTGGCAATGCCTGGCAAAGCCTGACAATGCCTGGAAATACCAGGGTAATGCCTTGCAATGCCTGGCAATGCCTGGGAAATGCCTGGCAATGCCTGGCAATGCATAGGCAATGCCTGGCAATGCCTTGCAATGCCCGGGCAATGCCTGACAAAACCTGACAATGCCTGGCAATGATAGGGCAATGCAACGAAATGCCTGGGAAACGCCTGGCAATTCCTGGCAATACTTGGCAATGCCTGGAAAATTCCTAGAAATTCTTGGCAATGCCTAGACAATGCTTGGCAAGGCCTTGCAATGCCTGGCAATGCTTGGATAATGCCTGGGCAATGCCTGGCAATGCCTGGGCAATGCCTGGCAATGCCTCGGAATGCCTGGGAAATGTGTGGCAATGCTTGGCAATGCCTGTGTAATGAATGGCAATGCCTAGGCTATGCCTGGCGATGCCTCAGCAATGCCTGCGCAATGTCTAGGCAATACCTGGCAATGCCTGAGCAATGCTGGGCAATGCTTGGACAATGCCTGGCAATGTTTGGGCAATGCCAAGCAATGCCTGGAGAATGCCTAACAATGCTTGGCAATGATGGAAATGCCTGGGTAATGCCTGGCAATGCGTGGCAATACCTGACAATGCCTGGGTAATCCTTTGGCAATTCCTGGCAATGCCTGGGTAATGCTTGTACAATGCGTGGACAATGCCTAGCAATGCCTGGCAATGCCTGGCAATGCCTGACAATGCCTGGCAATGCCAAAGCAATGCCTGGCAATGCTAGGCAATCCATGGGAAATGCCTGGCAATGCCTGGCAATGCTTGGCAATGCCTAGGCAATGCCTAGCAATGCCTTGCAATGCCTAGACGATGCTTGGCAATGCCTTGCAATGCCTGGAAATGCCTAGGCAATGCCTGGGAATGCCAGGGCAATGCTCGACAATGCCTATGCAACGCTTGGCAATGCTTGGACAATGCCTAGCAATGCGTGGCAATGCTTGGCAATGCCTGGCAATGCCTCGCCAATGCCTGGACAATGCCTATGCAATACCTGGCAATGCCTGGGCAATGCTTGGACAATGCCTGAAAATGTTTGGGCAATGCCACGCAATGCCTGGCAATGCCTAGATAATGCCTGATAATGCTTGGCAATGCCTGGGCTATGCCTGGCAATGCCTGGCAATGCCTGGGCAATGTCCGGCAATGCCTAGCTATGCCTAGGCAATGCTTGGCAATGCCTGGCAATGCATGGCAATGCATGGAAAATGCTTGGGCCATGCCTGGCAATGCCGGGACAATGCGTGGGCAATGCCTGGAAATGCCTCGCAATGCCCGGGCAATGCCTGGCAATGCATGGCAATGCATAGGCAATGCCTGGCAATGCCCGACAATGCCCAGGAATGCTTGGGAAATGCCTCAGCAATGCCTTGCAATGCCTGGCAATCCGAGGCAATGCCCGGGCAATGCCTAGCAATGCCTGGGCAATGCCTGGCAATGCCTTGGTAATGCCTGGCAATGCCTAGGCAATGCCTGGCAAAGCCTGGCAATGTCAAGAAATTACTGGCAATGCCTAGGCAATGCCTAGCAATGTGTGGCAACGCCTGGCAATGCCTAACAATGCCTAGCAATGCATGGGCAATGCCTGGCAATGCCTAGGCAATGCGTGGCAATGCCTGGGCAATGCATGGCAATGCCTGGGCAGTGTGTGGCAATGCCTAGCAATGTCAGGGCAATGCCTAGCAATGCCTTGGCATGCCAGGGAAATGCCTGGGTAATGCCAAGTGATGCCTAGGTAATGCATGGTAATTCCTAGCAATGCATGTGCAACGCTTGGCAATACCTGGTAATGCCTGGGTAATGCTTGGCAATGCTTGGCAATGCCTTGCAATGCTTGGATAGTGTCTGGCAATGCCTGGGCAATGCCTCGCAATGCCTGGCACTGCCTTGCAATGCCTGGCAATGCCTGCGCAATGCCTGGCAATGCTTTGCAATGCTTGGACAATGCCTGGCAATGCCTGGCAATGCCAAGCAATGCCTGGCAATGCCTGGGCAATTCCAGGCAATGCTTGGCAATGCCTGGCAATGCCTCGGAAATGCCTGGCAATGCATGAGCAATGCCTGGCAATGCCTGGGCAAAGCTTGGAAATGCCTAGCAATGCTTGGACAATGCCTGGCAATGCCTGGGTAATGCCTGGCAATGCGTGGGCAATGCCGGGCAATGCCTGACAATGCCTGGCAATGCCTCGCAATGCCCAGAAAATGCTAGGCAATGCCTGGGAAATTCCTGCCAATGCCTGGCAATGCTTGGCAATGCCTAACAATGCGTGGCAATGCCTAGGTAATGTGTGGCAATGCCTGGGCTATGCCTGGAAAAGCCTGGCAATGCCTAGGCAAGGCGTGGCAACGCCTGGCAATGCTTGAGCAAACCCTGACAATGCCTGGGCAATGCCTGGCAATGACTGGCAATGCCATGCAATGCCTGGGCAAAGCCTGGAAATGCCTAGGCAATGCCTGGCAATGCCTAGGCAACGCCTGACAATGCTTGGCAATGCCTGGCAATGCCTGGTAATGCGTGGCAATGCCTTGGCAATGCCTAGCAATGCCTGGCAATGCTTGGAAATACCTGGAAATGCCTAGGCAATGCCTGATAATGTCTGGCAATGCCTGGCAATGCCTGGACAATGCCTATGCAATGCCTAGCCAATGCCTAGCAATGCCTAACAATGCCTAGCAATGCTTGAGAATTCTTGGCAATGCCTGGGCAATGCCTGTCAATGCCAAGCAATGCCTGGCAATGCCTGGCAATGCATCGAAATGCATGGACAATGCCTGGCAATGCCTAGCAATGCCTGGCAATTCCTGGGCAATGCCTGGCAATGCCTAGCAATGCCCTGCAATGCCTGGGCAATGTAGAGCAATGCGTTGGCAATGGTAGGCAATGCCTGGCAATGCCTGGCAATATCTAGCAATGCCTGGGCAAAGCCTGGCAATGCCTGGCAATGCCTGGACAATGCCTGTGCAATGCGTGTGCAATGCCTGGGTAATGCGTGGCAATGCGTGGCAATGCCTGGCAATGCCTGGGCAATGCTTGGCAATGCCTGGGCAATGCTTGCCAATGCGTGGCAATGCCTGGCAATACCTAACAATGTGTGGCAATGCCTGGGCAATGTCTGGCAATGCCTGGGCAATGCCTGGCAATGCCTGGCAATATCTGACAATGCCTGGGATATGCCTGGCAATGCCTGGCAATACCTGGGGAATGCGTGTCCAATGCCTGGGCAATGCGTGGCAATGCCTGGGCAAGGCCTGGCAATGCCTGGCAATGCCGGGCAATGCCTGGCAATGCCTGGAAATGCCTGTGCAATGCTAGGCAATGCCTGGGTAATGCTTGCCAATACCTGGCAATGCATGGGAATGCCTGGCAATGCCTGGCAATGCCAGGGCAATGCCAGGGCAATACCTGTGCAATGTCTGGACAATGCTTGGCAATGCACGGCAATGCCTAGCAATGCCTAGACAATGCTTGGCAATGCCTGGGTAATGCCTGGCAATGCCTGGCAATGCCTGGCAATGCCTGGGCAATGCTTTCCGATGCCTGACAATGCGTGGCAATGCCTAACAATGCGTGGCAATACCCGGGCAATGCCTGGCAATGCATGGGCAATGCTTAGCAATGCCTGGGAATATTTGGCAATGCATGGGCAATGCCTGGCAATGCCTGGACAATACCTGGCAATGCCTGGACAATGCCTGGCAATGCTTGGGCAATACCTGGCAATGCCTGGTAATGCCTCGCAATGCCTGGCAATGCCTGGGCAATGCCAGGCAATGCGTGGACAATGCTTGCCAATGCCTGGCAATGCCTAACAATGCATGGCAATACCTGGACAATGCATGGCAATGCCTGGGCAATGCGTGAAAATGCTTAGGCAATGCCTGGCAAAGCCTGGCAATGCCTTGGCAAGGCCTGGAAATGCCTAGCAATGCTTGGGCAATGCCTGGCAATGCCTGTGCAATGCCTGTGCAATGCCGGGCAAGGCCTGGCAATGGCTAGCAATGCTTGGGCAATGCCTGGCAATGCCTGGACAGTGCCTGTGCAATGCCTGGCAATGCCTGGGCAATGCCTGGCAATGCCTGGCAATGCCTGGCAATGCCTGGGCAATGCTTGTCAATGCCTGGCAATGCCTAACAATGCTTGAAAATGCCTGGGCAATGCCAGGCAATGCCTGGGCAATGCCTGGAAATGCTTGGCAATATCTGGCAATGCTTGGGCAGTGCCTAGCAATGCCTGGCAATGCCTGGGCAATGCCTGTGCAATGCCTGGGCAATGCCTGGGCAATGCGTGGGCAAAGCCTAGCAATGCCTAAACTATGCGTAGCCATGCCTGGCAATGCCTGGCAATGCCTGGGCAGTGCCAAGAAATGCCTGGGCAATGCTTGCCAATGCCGTGCAATGCCTGACAATGCTTGGCAATGCCTGGGCAATGCCCGACAATGCCTTGGCAATGCCTGGTAATGCTTGACAATGCCTGGAAATGCCTGGGCAATGCCTGTACAATGCCTAGGCAATGCCTGGGAATGCCTGGACAATGCCTAGCAATGATCGGCAATGCCTAGGAATGAGTGGCAATGGCAGGGCAATACTTGCCAATGCCACGCAATGCCTGGAAATACTTCGCAATGCCTCGGCAATGCTTGCCAATGCCTGGCAATGCCTGGCAATGCGTGGGCAATGCCTGGCAATGCGTGGACAATGCTTGCCAATTCCTCGCAATGCCCGGCAATGCCTAATAATGCATGGCAATGCCTGGACAATGCCTAGCAATGCCTGGGCAATGCCTGGCAATGCCTGGCAATATCTGGCAATGCCTGGACAATGCCTGGGCAATGCCTAGCAATGCCTGGACAATGCGTGTGCAATGCCTAGACAATTCCTGGCAATGCCTGGCGATGCCTAGGCAAGGCCTTGCAATGCCTGGCAATGCCTGGCAATGCCTGGGTATGCCTAGCAATGCCTGGGCAATGCCTGGGTAATTATTGGCAATGCTCGGCAATGCATGGAAATGCCTTGCAATGCCTAGGCAATGCTTTCCAATGCCTGTCAATGCATGGCAATGCCTGGCAATGCTGTGGCAATACCTGGCAATGCCTTGGCAATGTTTGCCAATGCCTGGCAATGCTTGGCAATGCCTAACAATGCGTGGCAATGCCTGGGCAATGCCTGGTAATGCCTCGCAATGTCCGGCAATGCCTAGGCAATGCCTGAGCAATGCCTGGTAATGCCCGGACAATGCCCGATAATGCCTGGGCATTGCCTAGAAATGCCTGGTAATGCCTGGGCAATGTTTGGACAATGCCTGGCAATGCCTGGACAATGCTTGGCAATGCTCGGGCAATACCTCGTAATGTCTGGCAATGCCTGGGCAATGCCTGGCAATGTTTGGCAATGCCTGGGCAATGCTTGGGTAATGCCTGGCAATGCCGGGGCAATGCCAGGCAATACCTGGTTATGCCTGGCAATGACTGGCAAAGCTTGGCAATGCTTGGGCAATGCGTGGAAATACTTGGGCAATGCATGGCAATGCCTTGGCAATGCCTGGCTGGCAATGCCTTGCAATGCCTAACAATGTCTGGCAATGCCTGGCAAGGCCTGGCAATGACTGGACAATGCCTGGCAATGCATGAGCAATGCCCGGCAATGCCTGGGCAATGCTTGGCAATGCCTGGCAATGCCTGGGCAATGCCTGGCAAAGCCTGGGTAATGCCTGGCAATGCCTGGGTAATGCTCGGTATTTTCCGTGCAATGCATGGCAATGCCTCGGCAATGCCTAGCTATGCATGGCAATGTCTGGAAATGCCTGTAGAATTCCTAGGCAATGCCTCGGTAATGCCTTGTAATGCAAGGCAATGCCTGGCAATGCCTAGGCAATGCCTGACAATGCCTAGGCAATGCCTCGCAATGCCTGGCAATGCCTTGCAAAGCCTGGCAATTCCTGGAAAGGCCTGGGAAAGCATGGCAATGCCTTGGCAATGCCTACAATGCCTGGGGAATGCCTTGCAATGCATGCGCAATGCCTAACAATGCCTGGGCAATGCCTGTCCACGCTAGGAGAATGTCTGGACAAGGCCTGGCAATGCATTAGCAATGCTTGGACAATGCCACATAATGCGTGGGCAATACCTGGCAATGCCTGGGCAATGCCTGGTAATGCCTGGGCAATGCCCGGTAATGCATGTGCAATGCCCGGCAATGCCCCTGCAATGCATAGCAATGTGTGGCAATGCATGGCAATGCTTGGACAATGCCTAAGCAATGCGTGGCAATGCGTGGAATGTCTGGGCAATGTCTGGTAATGCCTGGCAATGCCTAGCAATGCCTGGCTATGCCTAGGCAATGCCTGGCAAAGCCTGGCAATGCTTGGCAAAGCATGGCAAAGCATGACAATGCCTTGGCAATGCCTTGGCAATGCATGCAATGCCTGGGGAATGCCTCGCAATGCTTGCGCAATGCCATGCAACGCCTGGGCAATGCCTGGGAAATGTCTGTCCATGCCTGGCAATGCCTGGGGAATGTTTGGCAATGCGTGGGGAATGCCTGGCAATGCGTGAGTAATGCCCGGTAATGCCTGGGCAACGCCTGGCAATGCCTAGGCAATGCCTAGCAATGCGTGGCAATGCTTGGCAATGCCTAGGCAATGCATGGCAGTTTCTTGGTAATGCCTGGCAATGCCTGGGCAATGCCTGGTAATGCCTGGTAATGCCTTGCAATACCCGGGCAATGCCTGGCAATGCCTGGCAATGCCTAGCAAAGCCTGGCAATGTTTGACAATGCCTAGCAATGCGTGGCAATGCGTGGCAATGCCTGGGCAATGCTTGGCAATGCCTGGGCAATGCAAGGCAATGCTTGGCAATGCTTGGTAATGCCTGGCAATGCCTGGCAGAGCCTAACAATGCCTAGAAATGCCTGGCAAAGCATGGCAATACCTTGGCAATGCCTTGGTAATGCCTGCAATGCCTCAGGAATGCCTCGTAATGCCTGCGCAATGCATTGGCAATGCCTGGACAATGCTGTCAGAAATATATGACTCCGACAAGGTGCTCTTCCTAATATACACCCCTCGGTTAATCCGAGCCCTCGATATTGGGTCAGGTCCTTCACCGAACCTCTTCGGCAACGGCTGGTCGGTCATGACCGTTCCACCAGAGTCGAGCCACCCCTAATAAGCGACCACGTCGCCATGTGTCCGGCTAGTGGAAAGAAGCTGTTAATCCTTGCTTTGTCCTGTTCTGTTGTATATACTGAGGATGTTCATTCCCTCCCTAGTTTAACCAGAACAGTTCTGCTCATCCTGTTCCCTTTTGGTTCCGCGGCTTCGCTGCCGTGTTCTCGCACTGCTTGCCGCTTCCTTCGCTCACCTCGCCTACCATCTCTCACTTTGCTTCGTCACTCACAATCCTTCGCTCACGTCTGGCGCATCACTCTCTTCGCTCTCGTAGCCTCTCACTACCTCTGTCTACCTCGGAGCTCCGGTGTCTCATCTCTAACGAGGCCCTGCGACTAAGTTCCAGAGACTGCTCTCGCTTTTCCGCCTTCGTCACTCTGCCTGCTAACTCCCGCAACCTCCAGTGCTTGTGCCTGCTTCTTCTCTTGCCGTCCTCGCTCATTCCAATGTTCTGACATGGTATCAGAGCATCAAGCAACATCACCTGGTGCCCCGTGACCGAGTCCTCGCTCTGCCATCACCTACGCTTTCCTCCTCAAGTGTACACGCCTCCGCCTCCATCCTGCCCACTCCGCGCCCCTCTGCTTCGTCAGTAGCTGACATCAGCAGCACTGCTTGAAGAGATCCTCGTGCTGATGAAACGCCTTGTCCTCTGGAAGATAGCCCTACGCTCATTCCTCCCCTGTGGCCAACCAGTAGTGACTTGTCGAGCACAACAGCTGCCGGCACCTCTCGAGCCGCCGCCAAACGTCATCTTCCTTGAAGCTTCCCACCGCTCACCACACATCACCTTTCAGCCTCCCGGCCCTCACAAAAATTTCCGCCTCTCTCCTCTTTCCTTGTCAATCTCATCTGCTCCATCAGCCTCATTGACATTAGTTTCCTTGCATCTGCCGCATCGCGCCACACTCTCGCACCACCTTTCTGCATCGTCAGCAGCAGCAACTCAACTTCTGTCGTCAGGACATCGAACACCACCAGTCTTCCTACTCCCCTGCGAGCCAACCGGGGAACAAGCCGTCACTCTCCTGACATCAGCGGACCAGTGCCTTTGCTCGCCGTACGACTCCCTGTGCCGCAACCGACTTCCTCTAGCTGCCAGGATATCGGACACCACCAGTCTTCCTGCCCGTCGGTCTCGAGCCAACTGGGGAACAAGCCGTCACTCTCGTGGAAGCCGAGACCTGGTCGTTGCGTGCCGCCTCCTTCCTCACCATCCTCTGCCCACTGCAACCTTCATCTTCTGCCTCCGCCGCATCACCAACAGCCGTTCTCTTGCTCATCTGCACCTACCTCTACGGTGCTCAGCCTCCTCCCCCAAGCCTCAGCTTCATCAGGCTTCCTCAAGCCGCCTTCTGCCATCTGCATCGTTTGCGCTGCCTTCTCGTCAGCCCATCCTCATCTGCATCCTCAAGTCGCCCACCGTCATCCTCACCATCCTCAGCATCATTCGCATCGCCTTCTCATCAGTCTTCAGCATCAGCCTTCGTCATTAGCGCACGTGGTTCCGCCCCTGTGCCCACTTATCCATCCTCTTCGCCATCATTAATTCATCTACTGCAGCACCAACTCGGCACACGGATCCGCCCAGTTGCATCACCTGTTCTGCGACGACCTGCGCCCACGCCAAAACCTTCCGCAGTGCACATGGTTTCGCCCCTGCGCCCACTCGGATATCAGCAGCCTTTCGCCTCCTCATCATCAGCATCTGTGTCCAGCACAAGGATCTGCACGAGCTAGCTGCCCGCTTCGTAGCAGCCTGCACCCACGCCGGAAGCAGATTTCTCGTGGCGCATTGGCTCCTGCCTTTCCCTTGCCGTATTCTACTCCCCTATGTCGAAGCGCACGTGGTTTTGCCCCTGCGCCCTCTCATTTATCAGCCGCCTCTGCTTCGTTCTCATCGCTTCAGCATCTGCTCGGCACACGGACCCGCCCGGTTGCATCGCCAGCTTCGTGACGACCTGCGCCCACGTCGCCGTTTAGCATCCAAGTCTCAGCGCACGTGGTTCCATCCCTGCACCCACTCTGCCACTCAACATTCCTTTGCCCACGTCGCCGTCACTCTTCACCCACACGGTGGACGAATCTGCTCAAACCTCATCGCCCACTCCCACACCGAATTCCTCGAAGCGCTCATCCACTTCCGTAACAGCCTTCTCCGTCACACCCTTCTCCTCCTCAGCATCCTCCTCAGCATCCTCCTCTAGTCTATTTCCACCCTCACTCATCTGACATAAACCTGCCTGGCCGCATCCCTCCGTGACCTACACCCACGCTGAACCCTCTGCACCTTGCCCCTTCCCTTCATCACCGGTCTCTCTCTCTCCTTCTCACTCCAACCCCATCTCCATCCTCAGCAGGGTAAAACGTGCTAAACAACGCTGGTAAGCAGACACAAGCAACTGCCATACACTCTCAACGGCCAATCATCATGACAGAACAAGCCCTCGACTGGACACACATTTCCATCCTTGATCAGTTGGGAGAAAACATCCACGACTGGTATGGTGGTATACAAGTCAAGACAACGCACTCTTTCCTCCGCGAGTATCAGCTCTCCCTCTTTCTAGAAGGAGTTTATGACAACCCTGGATTTCCCCCAAGGGCATACACTACAACCTTGCAGGACATAAAAAGGTACCTCCGTGACACCACCCATACTGTCTACCACAGGATCATCGATGAGGTGTCACCCGTTGAAGCAATGTGGCACACTCTCGAGGCAGCAGCGTGGAACCCGAATCTCTGCAACGTGATCATCCTCTCCCTCCTTCGAGTGGTTAATCCCCCCATCAGACAACGACACTTGGACAATGAGGCCCTATAGGCACTCAGGCCTTCCTACCTTGTCGGACTCAGGGGGGCTGTCAGAAATACATGACTCTGACAAGGTGCTCTTCCTAATATACACCCCTCGGATCATCCAAGCCCTCGATACTGGTTCAGGTCCCACACCGAACCTTTTCGGCAACGGCTGGTTGGTCACGACCGTTCCACCAGAGTCGAGCCGCCCCTAATAAGCGACCACGTCGCCACGCATCCGGCTAGCGGAAAGTAGCCGTTAATCCTTACTTTGTCCTGTTGTGTTGTATATACGGAGGATGTTCATTCCCTCCCTAGTTTAACCATAACAGTTCTGCTCATCATGTTCCCTTTTGGTTTTGCGGCTTTGCTGCCATGTTTTTGCACTGCTCGCCGCTTCCTTCGCTCACCTCGCCTACCATCTCTCACTTTGCTTTGTCACATACAATCCTTCGCTCACGTCTGGCGCATCACTCTCTTCGCTCTTGTAGCCTCTCCCTGCCTCTGTCTACCTCAGAGCTTCGGTGTCTCATCTCTACCGAGGCCCTGCGACTAACTTCCAGAGACTGCTCTCGCTTTTCCGCCTTCGTCACTTTGCCTGCTAACTCCCGCATCCTCCAGTGCTTCTGCCTGCTTTTGCTCTTGCCGTCCTCGCTCATTCCAATCTTGTAACAAATGCCACATAATGCCTGGGGAATACCTGGCAATGCCTGGGCAATGCCTGGTAATGCCTGGGCAATGCCTGACAATGCCTGGGCAATGCACGGTAATGCCTGTGCAATGCCTGGTAATGTCTATGTAATTCCTAGCAATGCGTGGCAATGCCTGGCAATGCCTGGACAATGCCCAAGCAATGTGTGGCAATGCATGGCAATGCGTGGCAGTGCGTGGGCAATGTCTGGTAATGCCTGGCAATGCCCGGCAATACCTGGCAATGCCTGGGCAATGCCTGGCAAAGCTTGGTAATGCCTGGGGAAGCATGGCAAAGCATGGCAATGCCTTGGCAATGCCTTGGCAATGCATGCAATGCCTGGGCAATGCATGCAATGCCTGGGCAATGCCTCGCAATGCCTGCGCAATGCCAGGAAATGCCTAGGCAATGCCTTTCCATGCTTGGCAATGCCTTGGCAATGTCTGGCAATGCCTAGGCAATGCCTGGTAATGCCTTGGTAATGCTCGGTCATGCCTGGACAATGCCTGGCAAGGCCTAGGCAATTCCTAGCAATGCGTGGCAATGCCTAGCAATGCCTGTGCAATGCCTAGGCAATGCATGGCAATTCCTGGTAATGCTTGGTAATGCCTGGGCAATGCCTGGTAATGCCTAGCATTGCCTTGCAATGCCTCGGCAATGCCTGGTAATGCCTGGCAATGCCTGGCAATGCCTGACAATGCCTGCCGTTGCCCAGGAATTGCCAGGCATTCGAGAACATGGCCGCCACTGCTGACAACCGCATGCTCAACCGCTTCCCCGCCTGCTCCTACACCATTCGCCACGGTCCGCTCAAGGGGACCAAGTGTGGCCGCCTTAACCACCTGCCGCACATCTGTGATCCCCGCGCCACCGACGAATGGCTGGACGAGAACCCCAGCAAGTCTTATGGCGAGCAACCCAACTGGACGGAAGAGCGCTGTCCGCGCTTTTACAACCGGATGGGAAGCTCAAGCTGGCGTTCAACCCCTACCAACAACGTGGAAGGACCCCCCACCCTTGCAGTCCGTGCTACTATGAATCCTGATCCTAACAATGATGTTATTTTAGGATTAGTCGAGCCTGTGACTGAGATTGGAGCTGAGGAGTATGGTCTGGAGATGTACACCGTGTCCTCCTCTCCTCCTCTCTCCTCTCACACCTCTCTCTGCAGCTTTGACTCTCTGCACATCGCACTCATTCAACCTCCATCTGCATACTCTACTACCCGTCACAGTCACTTCCTCTTCATTCACGATCAGCTCTCACAGCACTGCATTGTTCTCTCTCTTCGCACACTTGCCGGAGCCGTTCGTCGCAATGATTGGCAATGCTTGTGCAATGCCTGGCAATGCCTGGCAATGCCTGGCTAATGTTTGGCAATGCCTGGCAATGCCTGGAAATGCCTAGCAATGCCTCAGCAAAGCCTAGAGAATGCCTGGACAATGCCTGGGCAATGCTTGGAAATGCCTGGCAATGCCTTGCAATGCCTCGTAATGCCTGGGCAATGCCTGGCTATGCCTGGACTATGCCTGGAAATCCCTGGCAATGCCTAGGCAACGCCTGGCAATGCCAGGCAATGCCTGGCATGCCTGCCAATGCTCGGCAATGTCTTGGCAATGCCTGGGGAATGCCTGGGCAATGCTCGGAAATGCCTGGCAATGCTTGGAAATTCCTGGGCAATGCCTGGCAATGTTTGGCAATACCCGGCGATGCTTGGGCAATGCATGGCAATGCCTGGGCAATGCTAGGCAATGCCTCGACAATGCTTGCCAATGCTTGGCAATGCCTGGCAATGCCTAACAATGCCTGGGCAATGCCTGGCAATACCTGGGCAATGCCTGGCAATGCTTGGGCAATGCTTGGTAATGCATGGCATTGCCTGGCAATGCCTGGCAATGCCTGGCAATTTTTGGCAATGCCTGGTGATGCCTGGCAATGCCATGACAATGCCTGTTCAAAGCCTGGGCAATGCCTGGAAGTACCTGGCAATGCCTGGCAATGCCTGTACAATGCCTGGACAATGCCTGGCAGTGCCTGGCAATGCCTGAAAATGCCTGGCAATGCCTGGCAATGCCTGACAATGCCTAGGAAATGCCTGGCAATGCCTGTACAATACCTGGCAATGCCTGGCAGTGCCTGGGAATGCGTGACAATGCCTGAAAATGCCTGGCAATTCCTGACAATGCCTAGGCAATGCCGGGCAATGCCTTGTAATGCTTGGCAATGCCTGGCTATGCCTGGAAATGCCTGGGCAATGCCTAACAATGCCTGGCATAGCCTGGCAATGCTTGGCAAAGCATGGCAATGGCTTGGCAATACCTTGGTAATGCCCGCAATGCCTGGGGAATGCCTCGCAATGCCTGCGCAATGCGTGCTAATGCCTGGGTAATGCCTGTCCATGCTAGGCCAATGCCTGGACGATGCCTGGCAATGCATTGGCTATGCCCAGACAATGCCACATAATGCGTGGGAATACCTGGCAATGCCTGGTAATGCCTGGGCAATGCCTGGCAATGCCTGGACAATACCCGGAAATGCCCGTGCAATGTCTGGCAATGCATATGCAATGCCTAGTAATGTGTGGCAATGCCTGACAATGCCTGGGCAATGCCCAAGCTATGCGTGGCAATGTGTGCCAATGCCTGGGCAATGTCTGGTAATGCCTGGCAATGCGTGGCAATGCCTGGCAACGCCCAGGCAATGCCTGGCAAAGCCTGGCAATGCCTGGTAGAGCATGGCAAAGGATGGCAATGCCTTGGCAATGCATGCAATGCCTGGGCAATGCCTTGCAATGCCTGCGCAATGCTAGGCAATGCCTGGGCTATGCCTGGGCAATGCCTGTCCATGCCTGGCAATGCCTTGGCAATGCCTTGCAACGCCTGGGCAATGCCTGGCAATGCCTAGGTAATGCCCGGTAATGCCTGGGCAAGGCCTAGCAATGCGTGGCAATGCGTGGCAATGCCTGGGCAATGCCTAGGCAATGCGTGGCAATTTCTGGCAATGCCTGGGCAATGCCTGGTAATGCCCGGCAATGCCTTGCAATGCCTGGACAATGCCTGGCAATGCTTGGCAATGCCTGACAAAGCCTGGAAATACGTGGCAATGCCTGGCAATGCCTGGGCTATGCGTGGCAATGCCTGGTAATGCACGGTAATGCCTGGGTAATGCCTGGCAATGCGTGGAAATGCGTGGCAATGCCTGGCAAAGACCGGTAATGCGTGGCAATGCCTTGGCAATGCCCTGGTAATGCCTGGAATGCCTGGGGAATGCCTCGCAATGCCTGCACAATGCCTAGCAATGCCTGGGCAATTTCTGTCCATGCTAGGACAATGCCAGGCAATGCATTGGCAATGCCCGGACAATGCCACATAATGCGTGGGCAATACTTGGCAATGTCTGGGCAATGCCTGGTAATGCCTGGACAATGCCTGGCAATGCGTGGGCAATGCCCGGTAATGCCTGTGCAATGCCTGGGAATGCCTATGCAATGCCTAGCAATGCGTGGCAATGCCTGGCAATGCCTGGGCAATGCCCAAGCAATGCGTGGCAATGCCTGGCAATGCCTGGGCAATGTTTGGTAATGCCTCGCAATGCCTGGGCAATGCCTGGCAAAGCCTGGCAATGCCTGGCAAAGCATGGCTAAGCATGGCAATGCCTTGGCAATGCCTTTGCAATGCATGCAATGCCTGGGCAATGCCTCGCAATGCCTGCGCAATGCCAGGCAATGCCTGGGCAATACTTGGACAATGCCTGTCCATGCTTGGCAATGCCTGGGCAATGCCTGGCAATGCCTGGGAAATGCTTTGTACTGCCTGGGTTATGCCCGGTAATGCCTTGGCAACGCCTGGTTATGCCTAAGCAATGCCTAGCAATGCGTGGCAATGCCTGGCAATGCCTAGGCAATGCGTGGCAATTATTGGCAATGCCCGGCAATGCCTGGTAATGCCTCGCAATGCCTTGCAATGCCTGGACAATGCCTGGCAATGCCTGGCAATGCCTAGCAATGCTTGGCAATGCCTGGCAATGCCTGTCGTTGCCAAGGCATTGCGAGGCATTCAAGACCATGGCCGCCACTATTGACAACCGCATGCTCAACCGCTTCCTCGCTTGCTCCTACACCATTCGCCACGGTCCCCTCAAGGGGACCAAGTGTGGCCGCCACAACCACTTGCGGCACGTCTGTGATCACCGCACCACCGACGAATGGCTGGACCAGAACCCCAGCAAGTCTTATGGCGAGCAACCCAACTGGGCAGAAGAGCGCCGTCAGCGCTACTACAACCGGATGGGAAGCTCAAGCTGGTGTTCAACCCCAGCCAACAACGTGGAAGGACCCCCCTGTCGGAATATTGAAGCCAACATTGGTCTTCTCCCTCGGATAAACCGAGTTCTCAATAAGAGGTTCATGTTCGGAACCAAGCCAACACGAAACCCTCGCGAACGGATTGTCGGTCACGGTCAGTGACCTAAAAGACGAGGTGCCCCTAATAAAGGCAACCATGTCGCTATCGCGTCCGGCTAGCGAAGAAGAAGCCGTTACGATATCTTTGTCCTATTATGTGATGTATATATTACCGAGGATGTCATTCCCTTGAGTTAACCAGAACAGTTCTGCTCATCCTGTTCCCCCTTGGTTCCGCGGCTTCGCCGCCGTGTCTTTGCTCTGCCCGTCCCTCGCATTTTTTCTGTCTTCGCCAACTCTCAACGCTTCGCTCCGTCACTCTCGCTCCTTCGCTCAGCTCTCATACTCCGCCAACCATCACTGTCCTCGCCAGCACTCTCTCTCACATCAACCTGTCTACCTGCGCTACCTTGCATCTCAGCCCTCATCAGCTCCTGCGACTAACTCCTCGAACCGCCCTCGCTCATGTCACTCTGCTGACGTATTTCTGCATGTCCCGATGCCTCTGCTTGCTTCTACTACTGTTGTTCTCGTATCTGCATTCTTCTCACATGGTATCAGAGCTTCATGCAACATCACCTGGAGTCCCGTGACCGCGTCATCGCTCTGCTGACATCATTACCTCATTGCCTCGACTCACATTCCCTTGCCGCTGCTACCGCCATCTCGCGCCTCACCGCTTCGTTTGCAGCTGACATCAGGAGCTCTGCTTGACAAGTTCTCCACACTGAAGAAACGCCTTGTCATCCTGAGGAGGCCCTGTGCCCATTTCTACGCCCGTGGCTAACAACCAGTAACGAGTCGCCCACATCAGCCGCAAGCAACTCTCGAGCCGCCGCCTGCTATGAACTACCAAGAAGCTTCCTGCCGCCTCCCATCTGCCGCCACCGCTTTGCATCTGCCTCCGCTGACTTCTCCTTGCTTTCATCCTACCTCAATAGCTTCTTCTGCTTCTTCCTTGTCGCCATCTTCATCTTGACCGCATCTGTCATCCCGAGCCGCCTTCTCGCATCGCCTTCTCGCCTCATCAGCAGCTGCTGCCAAAACTACCGCCGTCAGGATATCGGACACTACCAGTCTTCCTGCTCCCATTTCCCAGCCAATTGGGGAACAAGCCGTCACTCTCCTGACACCAGCAGTCTAGTATCCCTGCCCGCTGCCTGACTCCCTCTATCGCAACCAACTTCTTTGAGCTGAGAGGATATCGGACACCACTAGTCTTCCTACTCCCATTTCCGAGCCAACTGGGAAACAAGCCGTTACTCTCCTGGACGCAGAAGAAGAAGTTGCGACGCTCTGCCTCCACCTGCCGCACCGCGTCTCATCTCGGCTCTCTCCGCTCGCATCGCTCTCTATCTCTCGCCTCCCTCATCAGTTTTCGGTCTTTGTCTTGAGCCGCCTCCATCGTTCCTCCTCCTCCTTGCTCCAGTCCTCTCAACTTCATCAGTCGCCTCATCTCCGCCTCTCCGCCATCAGCATCATCCGCGCCGCCTCCGCATCCATCTTCAGCATCCTCCGCGTCGTCCTTCCATCCATCATCAGCATTAGCATCATCAGCATTGCCTTGTCGCGCACGTGGTTCCGGCCCTGCGCCCACTCACCAATCAATCGCTTCCTCCGTTTCCGCAAATCGCTTCCATCTTGGCACAAGGATCCACCCGGCCGCATCGCCTTTTTTCTGCGACGGTCTGCGCCCATGCCAAAACTTCCTTCAGCGCACGAGGTTTTGCCCCTACGCCCACTCATCAATCAATCGCTTCCTCTGCTTCTGCAAGTCACTCGGCACAAGGATCCGCCCGGTTGCATCGCCTTTTTCCGCGACGACCTGCGCCCACGCCGGAAATTTTGCAGCGCACGTGGTTTCGCCCCTGCGCCCACTCATCCATCAATCGTTTCCTTCGCTTCAGCATCAACTTCAGCTCGACAGAACGACCCTGACAATGCCTGGCAATGTCTGGCAATCCCTAGGCAATGCATTGCAATGCCTGGCAATGCTTGGGCAATGCCTGGCAATGTCTGGGCAATGCCTGGCAATGCCTGGCTATGCCTGGGTAATGCCTTGGGAATGCCTGGCAATGCTTGGACAATACCTGGCAATGCCTGCGCAATGCTTGGCAATGACTGGCAATGCCTGGAAATTTCTGGAAAATGCCTGGCAATGCCTAGGCAATGCCTGGCAATGCCTGGCAATGCCTGGAAATACCTGGGCTATGCCTGGCAATGCCTGGGCAATGCCTGGCAATGCCTGACAATGCCTGGGCAATGCATGGTAATGCCTCGGCAATGCCTGGCAATGCGTGGCAATACCTGGCAATGCCTGACAATGCCTCGCAATACCTGGCAATGCCTGGGCAATGCCTGGCAATGCCTGGGCAATGCCTAGCAATGCCTGGCAATGCCTGGCAATACCTAGCAATGCCTGGGCAATGCCTGGCAATGCCTGGCACAACTCTGGCACAACTCTCGCACAACTCTGGCACAACTCTGGCACGACACTGACACAACTCTGGCACAACTCTGGCACAACTCTAGCACAACTGTGGCACCACTCTGGCACAATTCTGGCACAACTCTGGCACAACTCTGGCACAACTATGGTACAACTCTGGCACAACTCTGGCACAACTATGGCACAACTATGGCAC
>SZWC01017626.1:33341-59876 GCA_023375785.1 Penium margaritaceum | reverse complement strand
GAGAGGGCTGACTTGCCCAAGCTCTAGCTCTATATGTACTCCATCATTTTGAGTGATTGAACAACCATTCTTCAGCACAAGTGATGCACTTCCAATCACACATGCTCGCTGCTCCAAGGCTCCCTCTATCCTAAAGTTCCAACATTTGGTATCAGAGCCAAGTTCTGCCACTTTCAGCCAGCACAGGCCGTCACTTTGAGAGTGACGGGTTGGGGTAAAACCTTCACCAGATTTGACAGTCAACCACTTGATCTTCAAGTTCAAGAGACAAGCTTTCCAACGAGTTCAAGATCGCGACAATCCAACAGTCTGATTGAGAGTTATGCTCAAAACGAGGTCGGCCAGGGCTACACTCTTCTCTCTGAGTAAGACTGTCGCCTTGTGATGACCATAACTCTCTTGTTTCTTTGTCAAATTTGAAAAGTGGCACATGCAAATTGTATTATTTTTTCTAAGCTTTCCATTGGTGCAAAACTATTTGCGTTCCATTGGTACGTTTGGGAGAAACGCCGTTTACAAGCTGGCTGGTCTGAGTTGGAGTAGGAGCAGAAGCATACCATGTTTTCAATAGGGCATATCTTTCAAAACCCCCTGTTGATGACCCTGTTTTATGGGTCAATTTGAAAGGTTTTGAGCTGACTTTTCCAGTGGTGGGCTCTGTTTTTCAAAATTCCTAGTCTGCTGGCCTCTACAGTCCATTTTGTGTCAGACAGATTTCTGGCTGAAGCAGCAGCAGAAGTAGGGTTAGCGCCGCCACTCAAGGGCAGCGCTGAGCATCACCAAGGCTCAAAATGGCAGCAGCAGGTGTGGTAACAGCAGCCCAGCCCTTGGAGAGGCTGGAAGGACGCGCCAACTTCACGTTCTGGAAGATCCGTACCCGCCTCCTTTTGGAGGAGAGGGACTTGTGGGAGGTGGTGAGCGGCGACGAGCGCGCTCCGCCTCCACAGCCAAAAGGCATCACCGCAGCAAAGGTGGTCGCGGGGAAGACGCCGCAGAAAGGTGCAGCAGATGCAAGTTCATCTACAACTGCAGCAGCGGCATATGAGGAGTGGAAGAAGAAGGACAGGCAGGCCTACAGGCTGCTTGTCAACACCATCTCCAACCCGCATCTTCACTACGTGAGTGACAAGGCTACTGCAAAGGAGGGGTGGGACACGTGCAAGAAGTATGAAAGCAAGGATCCTGCATTCCTCATGCTTTTGGAGGAAAAGATGATGGCGCTGAAAATGCAGGGTGGTGAAGGGATGGAGGCGTATCTGGACAGAGCAAAGGAGCTGGCGAAGCAGCTGGGAGCGGCCGGAAACCCTGTGGAAGAGACGCGCTTCATCTTCCTCTTGCTGAGGGGACTCCCAACCAGCTACGACACGGTGCGGAGACGCTGGAGTACCAGCCAACTCTCGACCTTGACTTCATCTGCACACACCTGGTGCAGGTGGAATTGCGTCGGAATGCAGCAAAGCGCAATGGCGGCAGCAGCAGTGAAGCATCTTTCATGGCCATGGGCTCACGCAACCAGCAGCAGCAGCAGTCTGTGGAGCGGAGAGGCAAGAAGAAGGGCAAGTGCCACTATTTCCAGAAAGAGGGGCACTACAAGATAGAGTGCTTCAAGTTTAAGAGGGACCAGAAGGAGCAGCAGCAGCACCAACAATAAAAGCAGCAATCTCCACAGCAACGCGAGCAGCAGTCACAACAACGCCAGCAGGAGCAGCAGCAGCAGAACCAGACTGGCGTGCGCCATTTTGGCAACATGAACGTTGCCAAGGAGGTACGCGACCGCCTCTTCATGGCGAAGTCTGACATGTCGCAGAATGAAAAGGTGGATCTGGCATGGTACAAGGACTCGAGGTGTACCAAGAGTCTGACGCACCATAAGGAGTGGTTCACGCAGCTGCTCTCCATTCCCCCCTGTCCGATTGCTTTGGGTGATGATCGGGTGGTGTATGCTAAGGGGATTGGGATTGTGGAGATGTGGTTGGAGACCCCGCGTGGTATTGAAGTGGGAGTTTTCCATGGCGTGTTGTATGTACCTGATGCTGCGTTCAACCTTCTCTCAGTGTCCTCTCTCACCAATACAGGACTACGCATTGTTTTTTACGATGATTATGGCTACATCATCAACAAGGAAACAGGAGAGGAGTTGGCCAAGACGGTGAAGGAGGGCGACATGTACCGCCTACTGGGGGCGACCAAGATCCCGCGTGAGCAGAGTCTTGCAATAGTGGTCCAGGCGACATTTGGCGAGATCTGGCATGCGTGCTACGGCCACAT
Source organism: Penium margaritaceum (assembly GCA_023375785.1). Classification (NCBI taxonomy): domain Eukaryota; kingdom Viridiplantae; phylum Streptophyta; class Zygnematophyceae; order Desmidiales; family Peniaceae; genus Penium; species Penium margaritaceum. The sequence continues at coordinate 57,608 of SZWC01017626.1, read as the reverse complement.
CTCCATGCGCGCCTTGTAGTAGCTTCAAGCAAAGCAGATGGTGCGTGACCTGCCTACCATCTCTAACTTTGAGCGGCAATTATGCATCGGCTGTTTGGAAGGGAAGCAGCATCCTGAGGCGTTCTCTGGAGCAGGGGAGCGTGCAAAAGAGGTGTTGGAGCTGGTCCACACGGACTTGTTTGGACCGATGCAGACCCAGAGCTTTGGAGGCTCGAGGTATTTTCTCACCTTCATTGATGATTTCATCCGTTACACTGCTGTCTACTTCCTTTCCTCCAAGGACCAGTGCTTTGACAGGTTCAAGGAGTTCAAGGCCATGGTAGAGAACCAGACTGGCAAGAAGATCAAGGCGCTTCGCAGCGATCGCGGTGGTGAATACCTAAGCAAGGAGTTCCTGGACTACCTCGCAGTACCTTGCATCAAGGCGCAGCGTACTACGCCATACTCACCGCAGTAGAACGAGGTAGCAGAACGCGCCAACCATACCATTGTGGAGTCGGCGCGCTCCATGCTGCACGCGGCTCGGCTGACCTACGACTTCTGGGCTGAAGCCGTGAGCACTGCGGTCTACATCAAGAACAGCAGCCCAACCAAGGCCCTGGCGCAGATGACGCCGTACGAGGTGTGGTTCGACAAGAAGCCGAGCGTGGGTCATCTTTGCGCGTTTTGCAGCTTGGCGCACATGCACGTACCAAAGGAGAAGTGGGAAAAGTGGGACGCGAAGAGTGCGCAGATGCTGATGATTAGCTACGACGTGGCAAGCAAGGCATATCGCCTCTACGAGAGGGATACAGACCACGTTATCATCTCCAGGGATGTCATCTTCAACGAGAGCAACGTCATCGGCACCAACATTGTGTGTGAAGAGGCAACAGATCCAGCAGCCGACGAGACAGTGGGAGCAGAAATTCTTCCTGACCCAGTTTCTCCCGACCCTTCCTCTACTGTGATAGTGGGAGAATCACTCTAATCTCCCATGTCTGATGCAGCAGATACAACAGCTTCATCGGTAGAAGTAGAGGAGGGAGATGTAGTACCACCAGCAGAAGCAGTTGTGCCAGCAGTACCGCGTCAGCCGCCTGCTAATGCTCCAGCACCAGGTCGCAGGTACCCTCTTAGGGTGCATTACAAGCCTGGTGAGTGCGGCCATTTCTGGGTGCTACAGAAACCAGAATAGATGAACGTTGCAGTTGTAGAAGATTCAGATGAGCAAACGTCATACAAGGACGCCATGGCTGCTTCGGATGCAGCAGATTGGGCGCAAGCCGTATAGCAGGAGATATAGTCGCAGCTGGACAACGGCACGTGGGAGCCGACTGAGCGTCCACCTGGACGTAAGGTGATCAAGTGCAAGTGGGTCTTCAAGAAGAAGCGGGGAGCAGATGGTAACCTGGAAAAGTACAAGGCGAGGCTGGTTGCCAAGGGCTACTCGCAGCAGGAGGGCATCAACTACACAGAAACTCTTACCCCTGTTGCAAAGTTTGCCTCAGTGCGCACGCTCCTCTCTTATGCAGCAGTTGAGGACTTCGAGGTTCACCACATGGATGTCAAGACGGCATTCTTGAATGGTGACTTGGAGGAGGAGATCTACATGGAGCAGCCGGAGGGGTTCGTCATGGATGGCCAGGAGCACCTGGTCTGCAAGCTGCAGAAGTCGTTGTACGGCCTGAAGCAAGCGTCGCGTGCTTGGAACCAGAAGTTGGATGCAGTGTTGCAGTGCATGGGGTTTGAGCGCAGCGAGTGTGACTACAGTGTGTATCGCTGGCACCATCAGCATGAGATCCTCATCATCATTGTCTATGTGGATGACATGCTCCTCCTTTCCAACAGCATGTCTGCACTGCAGGAGTTTAAGGAAGCCATGCAGGAGGGCTTCCAGATGTCTGATCTCGGGGAGGCATCATACTTCCTCGGTATCCAGATCACGCATGACCGCAAGTCACGCTCTCTCTCGCTGCAGAAGAGCCGCTACATTAAGGATGTTTTGCAGCGGTTTGGCATGGCAGAGGCCAAACCCATCGGCACGCCGCTTGAGACGCGGCAGTACATCGTGAGCTTCAATGGAGAAGTAAATGCAGCTGAGCGGCAGAAGTACCAGAGCACCGTCGGCAGTCTCATGTACCTGATGGTGGCAACCAGGCCGGACCTCGCACAGGCTCTGAGCGTTGTGAGCCAGCACATGGCTAATCCCGGACCAGAGCACCAGAAGGCAGTGAAGCGGATCTTCCGCTACCTTGCTGGAACCATCAACATCGGCATCACCTACAACGGCAACAACAACAGCATCATAGGCTACACAGACGCAGATTGGGCTTCAAACCCTGAGGACCGTAAGTCCATCTCTGGACATGTGTTGCTCATGAATGGTGGAGCCATCAGCTGGTGTAGCAAGCGACAGGTGGTCGTGGCCACCTCGAGTACAGAAGCTGAGTACGTTCTCTCAACTTTGGAGCCAAGGAAGCAGTTTGGCTCCAACGTCTAATGGCAGAGATGAGTGGGATTGCAGCAGTTCCAGTTCCTGTGCACGTCGACAACCAGAGCGCAATCGAACTCGCCAAGAATCCTCAGCACCATGCACGCACCAAGCACATTGATATCGCATATCATTTCATCAGGCACATGGTGCAGGAGGGTGCTATCAAGCTGGAGTTTACTCCAACCAGCAAGCAGGTCGCTGATTTCTGCACCAAGCCAGTGACGCGTGAGAAGCAGCAGTTCTGCATGAAGGCATGTGGACTCAGCCCACTCTGACTGCGGCAAAGTGGGAGATTGTTGGGAAAGGAGCAATCCGGCTCAGTTTCAGGTCCACAGGAGCAAGTTCCAGGAAAGTACAAGATGCTTCCTCCGATTGTCAATCCGACTTCATCATCGGAAAGATCAGGTGGCAAAATGACTACGGTCCAAGTTTGAGGCCGATCCAACAGTCGGATTGGGAGATATGAATTTTCGTAGTTTCCTAGGTCATCGATCGTCGATATCCAGGTGACCATGGGCGATGGCTCCATGCCTTAGCCTGAGAAAAGAAAAAGGCAAGAGGTCCAGGGTCAAGACCTGATGGGAGAAATATCCAAAAAGGTCCTTGGTCTTAGGATTGCCTTGTCAGAGTGTGCTCACTAGGATAAAGGTACCTCTCCTTAGTTTTTATGTGAGGTGAGATCCTTGTGTGCTAGCCGTGGACACATGGCCATTCTCCATGGGTTTGTGGGTTATGTGACCACTAGGAGTGTGCCATGAGAGCGTTCTCTAGCTCTCTAGGTCGTGTGTGAGTGGTCAGCCTGATTGCTAGGCTGATTTCCTCCCTTGTGTGAAACTATGGACTCTAGAGTGTGAGCCCTAGCCTCCATGGCTAAGTGGTGTGGCTTGTGAGAGGGCTGACTTGACCAAGCTCTAGCTCTACATGTACTCCATCATTTTGAGTGATTGAACAACCATTCTTCAGCACAAATGATGCCCTTCCAGTCACACATGCTCCAAGGCTCCCTCTGTCCTCAAGTTCCAACATGTGCAAGCAAGCTGCGTAGCCACTGCGTCTCCTTGCACACCTCAGACAACGCCGAGTACTCAGCTTCTATGGTTGAGATAGAGACACAGTCTTGATTGCGGTTGGCCCACGACACAGCGTTGCCGTTTACAAGGTACATAAAGCCTGAGGTTGACTTCCTATCATCCACGTTGCCTCCAAAATCTGCATGAGTATAGCACTTGAGGCGCAATGGGTCTATACATTGAAAGCCATTGTACTACAGCCCCATGTGCCGTGTCTTGTTGAGAGAGTGCAAAATGCGCTTCACGGCCTGCCAATGGAGTGGCCTAGTGTTGGCCACCAACCGACTGACTAGTCCCAGAGCAAAGAAGATATCCAGTCGCATGCCAACCATGGCATACATGATGCTACCCACCGCGGACTGGTACGGCACATCCTGCATTTTGTGGAGCTCGGCTTGTGTGCTCGGGGAGAAGGCGGACGTGAGATTACAGTTTGTGGGGAGAGGAGTGTTGAGGGGTTTGGCATCTTCCATGCCATAGCGTCGAAGCACCTCTGAGATGTACTCTGTCTGGTTGAGCTCGATGGTGCCTGCAACTCGGTTGCGATGTATGGCGATGCCCAAATAGTATTCGAGCTCGCCCATGTCCTTCATCTGAAACCATCCATGCAGCTTCTCCTTGAGGGCCTCGAGGGCCTTCATGGAGGTGGAGGCCAGAATCAGGTCATCCACGTACAGCGCTAACAACAGCCCTTGGTCATCCGCACGCACATACACACTGGGGTTGTTGTGGCAGTACGAGAAGTCAAGGCCAGCCCTGAAGGTGTCCATCTCCTTGTACCAGATCCTTTGGGCATGTTTCTGCCCGTAGACCGCCTCGAAGAGGCGACACACCTGCCCGGGTTTTGCCTTGACACCCTCGGGTACCTCCATTAGTAAGTCCTTGTCAAGCTTCCCGTAGAGGACATCAGTCTTGACATCCATCTAGTGGATTTCCATGTTGAGCGCCGCAGCCACAAGCAGCAAAGTACGGATGGAGGGGAAGGATGCGATAGGAGAGTAGGTCTCGTCGTACTCAGACCCTGCTCTCTGAGTAAACCCCTTCGCGACGATCCTTGCCTTGTACTTGTCAATGTTGTTGTCTTGCTTGCATTTGACATGTAAGACCCACTTCACGTCCACCACGTGTGCGTTTGGTGGTCTGTCCACCAGATCCCACATTCCGATCTCCTCGATGGAGGTGAGCTCGCTCTCCATTGCCTCCTTCTACTTAGCGGTGTCCGGCCGCGAGAGAGCCTTGGCGATGGTAGCCGGCTCTCCCTACGCAAGGCACGACCAGCTCAGGCCAGTCCACTCGGCCTTCCCTCCGTTACACTACTTCGTGGGCTTTTCTTGGCGCTCACTGCACCGCAGTGGTGCTGGTACTGGCTGCTCGTGCTGCTGCTGCTGTTGTACTTCCCTAGGAAGGGTTACTGGTAGGGAAGAGCCACTGGCCTCCGAGGAGGCCTCGGATGTCTCCGACACGTTGTCGGATGTCAATTCCGCTTCAGCCTAAGCGGACGCTCTCCCTCAATTGGGAGCCTTGTTGTCTATGTCCACTAGCGTCCCACGCCACTTAGGCGGGGGTGTGTCACCGGCCTCGAGCAGCACGATCTACTCTCCCTGTTTTAGAGAGTTCTCTGCGTCGAGCTGTTCTCCCTTGCCGTGTGACTCTTCCTGGAAGGTCACATCTCCGGAGGTGATGACTCTCCTTGCTGCCTGGTCCTACAGCATGTACGCCTTGTGCGCGGCCTCGTAGGCGATCATCACGTACTTGCACGCACGTGCTTCAAACTTCCCCGCTCCTTGCCCGTCCTGGACTTTGGCCCAAGCCGTGCTGCCGAATGCCTTTAGGTGAGAGGCATCCGGCTTCTTTCCGGACCATGCCTCTTGCGGCGTCATGCGTTCTGCACTTTACTCCTTTTCTGTCCCGTTGGTGTGCATTGCTGGAGCAGGCATGAGGTTGAGGTGGTAGCACGCAATGCATAATACTTCCATCCGAAAGTGAGAAGGGAGCTTTAAGTCAAACAGCATGGTTCGCGTCATGGCCAGAATGGTCTCGTTCATGCACTCAGCCACGCGGTTACTCTGTAGTGTATAGGAGATAGTAGGTTGGTAGACAATACCGTGTGCACAAAGCCACGGCTTGCACCGCTTGTACTCTCCGCAGTTGTCGCTCCGCAGGTCCTTGACCTTCCGCCCGGTTTGTCGCCCCACCATGGCGACCAACTCTTGCAATCGATCTAGTACCTCCCCCTTCGATTTGAGGAAGTGCACCTAGACCTTCCGAGAGTAATCATCGATGAAGGTGAGGAGGTACTTGGAGCCACCGTTGGACCTGGTGCGCATGGGACCATACACGTCGCTGTGGACAAGGTCGAGTATGCCCTCTGCTCTGCGACCATTTTTGGAGAAGCATTTCTGCTTTGTCTTCCTTTGCAGGCAAGCCTCACACTCAGCGTTGCATCCACCCTTCAGCTCAAACCCCTCCAACCCGCATACAAGCTTCTACTCCTGCATGATGAGTAGGGTACTGTCGGCCACGTGCCCAAGGCGTTTGTGCCACAACTTTGCAGTTGTTACTTCCGCGTCTTTAGCCACCACAACAAGCGGCATGGATGGTCTCTTGGCGTTCAGCGATGGTGCAGCTTTTGCTACTACCTCTGTTGTCCCAGCGTACTCTTCTACGCTCTTTGTCTATAGAACGTAGAGCCCATCCGTTCGTGGCACCTTGGCGACAAGGTCTGACGCGGCATAAGTAAACATCACGTCCTCGTTCTTGAGGATGATGGCTTCCTTCTATGTGAAAACCACCGTCATCGCGTGATCTGTAATCTGCGAGACGGAGAGGAGATTCGCGGCAAAAGTTGGCATGTAGACAACATTGTGGAGTCGCAAATCCTTATCGGCTCCGTTGAGTCGCGTATGCACGACCTTTTCTTCCTCACTAGCTGCGTATTCGATGCCGCCGTTGGCGCACCGAAACTTGGCCATGGAAGGTGTGAGGGACAAGAAGCCACATGCCTTGCAAGAGGTGTGGTAGTCCGTGCCACTGTCAAGCCCAAAAGCTCCCGGCCACAGCAGCGGAGAGCCCTTGGGAGGGGCTTTGCTCTCGGCCATCATGCTCATGGACGTTGAGTCCACCTTCTTACTCACGTTGATGCTCCCACCACCGCCTCCTTCATTCTTTGGTGTGCAACACTCCCGCGCCCAATGCCCCGCCTTGCCACAGTGGTAGCACAAGAAGAAGGGCAAGCCCTTCTTCTTTCCACTCTTCCCGCCGCCACTACCTCTGCTGTTGCCATAAGAGGAGGTGCCTCCCGAACTACTTGCGTATTCGGCGTTATTGATGACACTATTGTTGTGCCGCATGGCCTCGTTCCGGAGAAACTCGGAGACACCAGGATACGTGAACTCTGACTCCTCCCAACCATCCAAGGTGGTGATCATGGGACTCCAGCTTGGCGACAAGGCCATGAGGAGAATCATGGCCTGCATTTGTTGGTCGAGCTGCCTGGACATGGCGCGGACTTCTTGAAGCAGTCGTTCGAACTTCTACACGATGTGTGAGATGGACTCCTCCTCGCCCATCCGCAGCTCGATGAGTCACTACAGGATGAAGAGTCGATTGGCGAGGGAAGTTGACTGGTACATATTCGTCACCTTGGTGTAAGCCTCAGCTGCCGTCGTGCATCCCCCGACGTGGGAGATTAGGGAGAGCAATATCATTTTGCTCTTGCCACTCTACGTCTTCCGCGCTTGCATCGTGCTCTGGTATCACTTCCGTCCCCTTCAATATCTTGAGGTACCCGGGTACGCGCATTACCACCTCAAACTACCATTTCCACGTGCGAAAGGCTTTGCCATCGAAGTGTGCAATGGCGTTGGTTGCATCCAACTCGGCAGGTCCTGAGGTGACTGGAACGATCTCTTGACCCCCAGCATGATTGCGGTGTGGTCAAGGATGCTCACTTAGTCTGCTGTTCTACTTTGTTGAGGCCGATGTTGTTGGATCTGGAGGTGAGAGGGAGCCTTGGAGCAGCGAGCATGTGTGATTGGAAGGGCATCACTTGTGTTGAAGAATGGTTATTGAATCACTCAAAATGATGGAGTACATATAGAGCTAGAGCTTGGGCAAGTCAGCCCTCTCACAAGCCACACCACTTAGCCATGGAGGCTAAGGCTTACACACTAGAGTCCATAATCTTACACAAGGGAGGAAATCAGCCTAGCAATCAGGCTAACCACTCACACATGACCTAGAGAGCTAGAGAATGCTCTCATGACACACTCCTAGTGGTCACATAACCCACAAACCCATGGAGAATTGCCATGTATCCATGGCTAGCACACAAGGATCTCACCTGACCTAAAAAGTAAGGAGAGGTATCTTTATCCTAGTCAGCACACTCTGACAAGGCAATCCTAAGACCAAGAACCCCTTTGGATATTTCTACCATCAGGTCTTGACCCTAGACCTCTTGCTTTTTTCTTTTCTCAGGCTAACGCATGGAGCCATCACCCATGGCCACCCATACATCTACGGTCCATGACCCCCAAAACTTTGAAAATTCATATCTCCCAATCCGACTTTTGGATCGGCCTCAAACTTGGACCGTAGACATTTTTCCACCTGATCTTTCCAACGAGGAAGTAGGATGGACGAACGAAGCAGGCATCTGGTACTTTCCTAGAACTTGCTCCTATGGACCTGAAACTTAGCCGGATGGCTCCTTTCCCAACAATCTCCCACTTTGCCGTAGTCAGAGTGGGCTGAGTCCACATGCCTTCATGCAAAACTGTTTCTTCTCACAGGTCAAAAATCTCCCACTAGCTTGGTGCAAAAATCAGCGACCTGTTTGCTGGTTGGAGTAAACTCCAGCTTGATAGCACCCTACTACACCATCTGCCTGATGAAGTGATATGCGATGTCAATGTGCTTGGTACGTGGATGGTGCTCAGGATTCTTGGCAAGTGCGATTGCGCTCTGGTTGTCGATACGCATAGGAACTGGAACTGTTGCACTCCCACTCATCTTTGCCATGAGACCCTAAAGCCAAACTGCTTCCTTGGCTCCAACGCTGAGAGAGACGTACTCAACTTCCATGCTTGAGGTGGCCACGACCACCTACCGCTTGCTGCACCAGCTAATGGCCCCAAAATTCATGAGGAACACATATCCAGAGATGGACTTCCGGTCCTAAGGATTTGAAACCCAATCTGCATTTGTGTAGCCGATGATGCTATTGTCGTTGCCGTTGTAGGTGATGCCGACGTTAATGGTTCCAGCAAGGTAGCGGAAGATCCTCTTCACTGCCTTCTAGTACTCCGGTCTGGGATTAGCCATGTGCTGGCCCACAGTGCTCACAGCCTGTGCGAGGTCCGCCCTGGTTGCCACCTTCACGTATATGAGACGTCGTCGACGCTCTGGTACTTCTGCTGCTCAGCTACATCTGCTTCTCCACTGAAGCTCACGAGGTACTATCGCGTCTCAAACAGTGTGCTGATGGGTTTGGCCTCTGTCATGCCGAACCGCTGCAGGACGTCCTCGATGTAGCGACTCTGCTGCAGCGAGTGAGAGCGTGATTTGCGGTCATGCGTGATGTGGATGCCGAGGAAGTATGACGCCTCCCCGAGATCAGACATTTATCATCCACGTAGACAATGATGATGAGGATCTCATACTCATGCTGCCAGTGATACACGCTGTAGTCACACTCGCTACGCTCAAATCCCCAGCACTGCAATGCCGCATCCAACTTCTGGTTCCAAGCACACGACGCTTGCTTGAGGCCATACAGTGACTTCTGCACCTTGCAAACCGGGTGCTCCTGGCCATCCATGACGAACCCTCCCGGCTGCTCCATGTAGATCTCCTCCTTCAAGTCACCATTCAAGAATGCCGTCTTGATTTCCATGTGGTGAACCTTGAAGTCCTCAACTGCTGCATAAGAGAGGAGCGTGCGCACAGAGGCAAACTTTGTAACAGGGGCAAACATTTTTGTGTAATTGATGCCCTCCTGCTGCGAGTAGCCCTTGGCGAATAGCCTTGCCTTCTATTTTTCTAGGTTACCATCTGCTCCCCGCTTCTTCTTGAACACCCACTTGCACTTGATCACCTTCCGTCCAGGTGGACGCTCAGTCAGCTCCTACGTACCGTTGTCCAGCTGCGAGTGTATCTCTTGCTGCACGGCTTTTGTCCAATCTGCTGCATCCGACGCAGCCATGACCTCCTTGTAGGACGTTGGCTCATCTGAATGTGATATAACTACGACGTTCATCTGTTTTGGTTTCTGTAATATCCAGAAAGGGCCGCAATCACCAGTCTTGTAATGCAACCTTACAGGGTACCTGCAACCTGGTGGTGGCGCGTTAGCGGGCGGCTGGCGCGGTGCTGCTGGCACAACTGCTGCTGCTGGTGGTGCTACATCTCCCTCCTCAGTTTTAGTTCGATGAGGCTGTTGCATCTGCTGCATCAGACATGGGAGAGTAGAGTGATTCTCCCACTGTCATAGTAGCGGAATGATCAAGAGAGACTGGGTCAGGAAGGATTTCTGCTCCTACTGTCTCGTCAGCTACTGGTTCTGCTACCTCTTCACAGACAAAGTTGGTATCGATGACGTTGCAATGGTTGAAGACGACATCCCTGGAGATCATGATGTGGCTTGTATCCCTCTCATAGAGGCGATAGGCCTTGCTTGCCACGTTGTAGCCAATCATCAGTATCTGCGCACTCTTTGCATCCCATTTCTGCCGTTTCACCTTAGGTACGTGCATGTCCGCCAGGCTACCAAATGCTCAGAGATGACCCACGCTCGGTTTCTTGCCGAACCACACCTCGTACGGTGTCATCTGCTCCAGCGCCTTAGTTGGACTACGGTTCTTGATGTAGACCGCAGTGTTCACGGGTTTAGCACCGAAGTCGTAGGTCACCCGAGCCCCATGTAGCATAGAGCGCGCCGACTCCACAATGGTACGGTTGGCGCGTTCTGCTACACTATTCTGCTGTGGTGAGTATGGCGCGGTACGTTGCACCTTGATGCCAGCTACTGTGAGGTAGTCCTGGAACTCCTTGCTCACGTACTCTCCACCGCGACCGCTGCGCAGCGCCTTGATCTTCTTGCCAGTCTGGTTCTCCACCATGACCTTGAACTCCTTGAACATGTCAAAGCACAAGTCCTTGGAAGGAACAAAGTACACAACATTGTAACGACTCAAATCATCAATGAAGGTCAAGATATACCTAGAGCCTGCAAAGCTCTTGGTCTACATCGGTCCGCACAAGTCTTTGTGGACCAGCTCCAAATCCTCCTTCGCACGCTCCCTTGCTCAAGAGAACGCCTCCCGGTGCTGCTTCCCCTCCAAACAGCCGATGCACAAGTGCTGCTCAAAGTTAGAGATGGTAGGCAGGTCACGCACCATCTGTTTTGCTTGAAGCTGCTGCAAAGTGCGCATGTCGATGTGGCCGTAGCACGCATGCCAGATCTCGCCATCTGTCGCCTGCACCAATGCTGGAAGACTCTGCTCACACCGGGATCTTGGTCGCCCCCAGCAGGCGGTACATGTCGCCCTCCTTCACCGACCTGGCCAACTCCTCTCTTGTATCCTTGTTGAGGATGTAGCCATACTCATCATCGAGGACGACGCACAGTCCTGTGTTTGTCAGAGAGGAGACTGAGAGGAGGTAAAATGCAGCATGAGGTACATACAGCATGCCATGGAACACTCCCACTTCAATTCCACGTGGGGTCTCCAACCACATCTCCATAATCCCGATCACCTCAGCATACACCACCCGATCATGACCCATAGCGATAAGACGGGGAGGGATGGACAGTAGCTGTATAAACCACTCCTTATGATGCGTGACTCTTGGTACACCCTAAGTCCTTGTACCATGCAAGATCCGCCTTCTCCACCTGCGACATGTCAGAGTTTGCCATGAAGAGACGGTCGCGCACCTCCTTGGCCACATTCACGTTGCCAAAGTGGCGCACACCAGCCTGGTTTTGCTGCTGCTGCTGCTGACGCTGCTGTGATTGCTGCAGCTGCTGCTGCTTTTGCTGTTGTTGCTGCGATGACTATTGCTGTTGCTGCTCCTTCTAGTCCCTCTTGAGCTTGAAACATTCCTTTTTTTAGTGTCCCTCTTTCTGGCAGTGGTGGCATTTGCCTTTCTTTCTGCCTTTCTGCTGCCGAGACTGCTGCTGCTGCTGCTGAAAACCTGAGCTCGATGCCACAAAAGCTGCTTCACTACTATCGCCGCCATTGCGCTTTGCTGCATTGCGACGCAATTCCACCTACACCAGTTGTGTGTAGATGAAGTCGAGGTCGAGAGTTGGCTGGCACTCCAGCGTCTCTTGTACCGTGTCGTAGCTGGTTAGGAGTCCCCTCAGGAAGAGGAGGATAAAGTGCGTCTCTTCCACAGGGTTGCTGGCCGCTCTCAACTGCTTCGCCAGCTTCTTTGCCCTGTCCAGGTACGCCTCCATCCTTTCACCACCCTCTATTTTCAGCGCCATCATCTTTTCCTCCAAAAGCATGAGGAATGCACGATCCTTGCTCTCATACTTCTTGCACAACATGTCCCATCCCTCCTTTGGAGTAGCCTTGTCATTCACGTACTGAAGATGCGAGTTGGAGATGGCGTTGACAAGCAACCTGTAAGCCTGCCTATCCTTCTTCTTCTACTCATACGCCACTGGTATAGCTGCAGAAGACCCTGCATCAGCTGTACCCTTTTGCGGCGTCTTCCCTGCCACCACTTGCGTTGCGGTGATGCCATTTCCTTGTGAAATAGGAGCCGGCTCGTCGCCGCTCACCACCTCCCACAAACCTCTCCTCCAAAAGGAGGCAGGTACGGATCTTCCAAAACGTGAAGGTAGTGCATCCCTCCAGCCTCTCCAAAGGCTGGGCTGCTATTACAACACCAGGTGCTGTCATTTTGAGCCTTGGTGATGCTCAACGCTGCCCTTGGATGGCGGCGCTACCCCTGCTTCTGCTACTGCTTCTGCCACAAATCTGTCGGACAAAAATTGGACTGTAGATGCAAGCAGACTGGGGATTTGGATAAATAGAGCCCACCACTGGAAAATGAAGCTCAAAACCTTTCAGATCAACCCATAAAACAGGGTCATCAACTGGGGATTCTGAAAGATATGCCCTCTTGAAAAAAAGGTATGCTTCTGCTCCTACTCCAACTCAGACCAGCCAGCTTGTAAACGGTGTTTGTGCCAAACAAATCTATGGAATGCAGATGTTTTTGTACTAATGGAAAGCTTAGGAAAAATGCTACGGGTTGCATGTAACAATTTTTACATTTGACAAAAAAACAAGAGAGTTATGGTCATCACAAGGTTACTCATAGAGAAGAGTGTAGCCCTGTCCGACCTTGTTTTGAGCATAACTCTCAATCCGACCGTTGGATATTCGTGATCTTGGGCTCGTTCGAAAGCATGTCTCTTCAAATTGAACATCAAGTGCTTGATTATCCAATTTAGTGAAGGTTTTACCCCAACTTGTCACTCTCGAAGTGACGGTCAATGCTGGCTAAAAGTGGCAGAATTTGGCTCTGATACCAAATGTTGGATCTGGAGGAGAGAGGGAGCCTTGGAGCAGCGAGCATGAGTGATTGGAAGAGCATCATTTGTGCTGAATAATGGTTGTTGAATCACTCAAAATGATGGAGTAGATATAGAGCTAAAGCTTGGGCAAGTCACTCCTCTCACAAGCCACACCACTTAGCCATGGAGGCTAAGGCTCACATACTATAGTCCATAATCTCACACAAGGGAGGAAATCAGCCTAGCAACCAGGCTGACCACTCACACAGGATCTAGAGAGCTAGAGAATGCTCTCATGGCACACTCCTAGTGGTCACATAACCCACAAACCCATGGAAAATCGCCATGTGTCCATGGCTAGTACACAAGGATCTCACCTCACCTAAAAAGTAAGGAGAGGTACCTTTATCCTAGTCAGCACACTCTGACAAGGCAATCCTAAGACCAAGGACCCTTTTGGAGATTTCTCCCATCAGGTCTTGACCCTGGACCTCTTGCCTTTTTCTTTCCTCAGGCTAAGGCATGGAGCCATCACCCATGGCCACCCAGACATCTACGGTCCATGACCCCCGAAACTTTGAAAATTCATATCTCCCAATCCGACCACTAGATCGGCCTCAAACTTAAACCATAGATATTTTGCCACCTGGTCTTTTTTATGGTGGAGTTGGATTGACGATCTGAGCAGGCATGCGGTTCTTTCCTGGAACTTGCTCTTGTGGACTTGAAACTGAGCTGGATGGCTCCTTTCCCAACAGATGTAGGCTGATGAGGCTGATGACTGCTACACATTTTCAAGATGCAGTCCGTTGCATACCCCTCCAGCCGATGGTCTCCTAGCTATTGTGGACAAAGTGCTCCCACAGACACAAGGTCGTACCCACAAGGGCATAGCGTAACCCGCTTAGGACTCGAGGGTCATACCAACAATCGCAGAGCGTATCCTTGTTCCTTGTCCGTAGAGAGCAAAAAATAGACCACGGGTCCAACCCGCGTCCGGTCTCTACAATGCGTACCTTGGTCTAAGTGGACCGACGATGAAGCTGATAGAGCAGTGGTTTCTAGTCTGCTGCGGAGGTACTTGCCACGTGAACTCAGTGGTCGTACAAAGAACCAAGTTTCCTGATCAATGTGAGCCCATAACCGTTTTTCACTACGCACTTGGCCTCGGTCTAGAGTAAAAGGCGCCGATAGGCAAACCGCCGACCACCCTTTGTATTTCAACCAAGGTAGAAATCACCCACGGAGTGGTGTTTCCATACTGAAAGGTTCATTTAGCTTGTCCTAACCGTGGCCAGAGAGTGTTCCAAACTCTCACCCAACTGGCAATGCTACACACCAAAGTGTGCACTCGCACTTGTTCTTTACCCTCTTTCTTGGTGGCCTACAAGGGACTAGTTTTCTTCCAAGTCTCAAGAGTAAGTGATGATATGTAATCACATGCAAATGACAGGCCTTGTATAGTCTCTGGTCAGTGCTTCCAGTGGCTCCTTGGAGGAGCCTCCCTCCAAGGCCACCCTAGACAGTGTCATCAGCTTCGATGACATGGCACCCTCTGTGACCGCCAAGTGGCGCTTGATCCACCTTGGACCTTAGAGGCTTCTAGGAAGCTTCCTTGGCCTTTTTTAGTCATAAAGAAAATCTTTTTCCTGGCGGGATCCGACCCCGGACCTCTCGCTTACGAGACGTCGCCTTCACTCACGAGGCTGTAGGAAGTTCTCCTGCAGAGCATACACCAGGTAGACTACCAATAGTAGACCAAGGGAACTTACTCCACAAGGATGAGCATCGCATGCCTTGTCTCTCTTAGCCTCTCTTGCATGTCGTTGGAGGACCTGTGCTACAAGCGCAGTGCATACGAAGTCTGAATCTTCCGCTGATTGGACCAGGGGCTTACACAGAACATAACAGTATGTACGTGATGCTGTGTTTAACGTTTTCTCAGTGTCCTCTCTCACCAACACAGGACTGCGAGTCGTCTCTGACGACAACTATAGATACATCCTTCATAAGGAAACCGGAGAGGAATTGGCCAGGTCAGTGAAGGAAGGCAATACATTCCTCCTGCTGGGGACGACCAAGATCCCTCACGAGCAGAGTCTTGCAACAGTAGTACACGCCACAGATGGAGAAATCTAGCATGCGTGCTACGGCCACATCGGCATGCACACCTTGCAACAACTTTAAACAAAGCACATGGTATGTCACTTGTCCACAATGTTTAACTTTGAGCAACAGTTATGCATCGGCTGTTTGGAGGGGAAGCAGTATTGCTGTTGTGGGTCTACACTGACTAGTTTTAAAGCACGCTTCTGCGCACTCTCTCGCCCTCTCTTTCTCATAACGCGTATCAGCTGCATGAGCCATGTGCTCCATCTCCTCCATCAGGTCCAACGGCGGGGGCTGGCACTTAGCAAATAAAGGCCAAGGATAAACTCTGTCCTTGGATGTAGAACCCTCTGGCCACAACAAGGATAAGCTGTGCCCTTGGAGGCACGACCCTAGGCTTAGACTTGGACTTGAGAGTCCGAGTCAGGACCCAGACTTGGACTTGCGAGTCTGGGACTGGACTCGCGAGTCCGTGGACTCGCGAGTCCATAGTGTGCGGACTCTCAAGTCCACCATATCTGGACTCTCGAGTGCACCATATCTGGACTCTTGAGTCCACCCATATCTAGACTCTCGATTCCACCCATATCTGGACTCTTGATTCCACCCATATCTGGAATCTGGAGTCCACCCATTTTGGAATATCGAGTCCATCTTTTCTCGACTCTCGAGTCCGCCATGTTTTGACCTCCGATTTCACCATATCAGGACTCTCAAGTCAATCATGTATTGACTCTCTAGTCCACCATATTTCAACTCTCGAGACCACCTTTGTTGAATCTCGATTCTCGAGTCCACACACGAGGACTCATGAGTACCCCGTGGGTCACCTATGTGTAAGGCATTTCATTTTCACACACACAACATTCGTCCACTACACCTTTATGTATTGCTTGGGTATACATTTGAAAAATTGCCTTCTGTGTCAGGCATTTCACTTTCATGCATGCTATGTTTGTCTACTATATCCATATACATTGCCCAAGTTTCATAACTGTGTCCTGAAAAGAGTTCTTATGCTACAACAGTCTTTTTTGTGTTACATAATTCATGCCCTTAGAAAAATGAATGTGCCAAATACAATCGTTTGTGAATTCCAATCAATGATTCACTTCATGGAATGGGTCTACTAAGATTCTTTCATGAAAAATGGCATGTTACTCACATGCCTTGAGTCCCAAAAACTGAGCACAGTCAAGAGTCACACATGCTCCTTCTTATCGGATCGCTGATGTATCTGGCCACCACCACACGTCCCGACATCGTGTTTGCCGTCAACCTCCTCGCTCAGTTCTCGCAGGCTCCATGTGCGAGAGCTCTTCATGCGGCTGTGCGAGTGGTACGGTACGTGGTCTCCACGCCGTATCTCGGACTCTGCTTTCGTCGGCACTGTTTGGTGGTCCTTGACGGCTACACTGACAACGACTGGGCTTGGAGCCCTGACGGGCGCAGTCGCACTGGCTATGTGTTTCTGCTCGGTGATACCGCTTTGTATTGGCAAAGCGGGAAGCAGGACTGCATCGCACGTAGCTCGTCAGAGGCAGAGTATGTGGCTCTGGGGGCAGGGGCTGCTGAGGCAGTTTGGCTATAGTGCTTGTTCCTTGAGCTTTGGCAGTTAGTACCTGCCATTGTGCTGCGTTGCGACAACCAGACTGCTCTCGCCATTACGGAGAACTTTGGTATTTTTCATGCTCGCACAAAGCACATTGCGGTTGAGCATCACTTTGTTTGTGATCTGGTGGAACGACGAGTGATCTCCATCATGTGGGTTGGCACTGTCTTGCAGCGTGTTGATTTCTTGACAAAGGCACTTGCCCGCGGAAAGTTTCTGGTGGAAATTCGTTTTGTTGGGCTTCGTCCCGTGCGTGATAGTGGTTGAGTGTGGGATGTACGTTTGGGTCTCATCTCTCTGTGTCACTCAATATGTGGTTGTCCTGGTATTGCACGCGTATGGAACTCATAACATGGAACTCATATGATGGAACTCATAAGAAAGCACAATTGAGTTTATGCAATGATTTGAAAGATACAGCAATCTGAACGCTTTACAAGACAGTGCTATGAAACCTATACTATCTCCTACACATCGTCGTCATCTCCTCCACTTGTACCAAAATCTGCCGGCACGTCATAGTCTTCCTCTGCTTCCTCTAGAGCATCAGCCTCCTCAGCAGCCCCTACAGCTGCATCACTATCCTCTGAACTTTCAGAGGAGGCATCATCCCCACCCCCTCCTTCATCCCCTTCGTCTTCATCATCGTCTGAGTTGTTGCAGGCAGCCATGAACAAACCTGTTAACCAGGCCTTTGCGGCCTTCCTTGCAGCTCTTCAAGCTGCCTTCTCCTTATTCTCAATCTCCACTAGCTCGAGTGCTATCTCTCTTGATAGATGTACAAAGAAGTCTTTCAGTGCGGGATCATTGATCCATGTCTTGAGGCACATGAGGTCCTGTACAGTGATCTGATGAAGAAAGTGGTGGAAGTCTGTCACGACCCTGCCACAAAGAGAGAACATTCTACCTGATGGCATGCTAGTTGCAGGCACCACCAGCACATCTAGTGCCAGCAGTGCAAATGTCGGGTACCTCTCATAGTTCTCCTTGTAGAACTTGAGCACATTGAGCCGGTGTCCTCCGCGTGCGTTCTTGTAGGCGTCTACCTCTTGCTTGACTGAGTTTGGGGCCACTACAACCTGCTCCTCTTCGTTTTCCTCAAATAGGTCATGCATGGTGTCAGCAAGTAGAGCCTCCATCATGGATGTCTTCTTCTTTTGAGTCTGGCGTCCGCACTCCGCCGCTGCGGCTGGCCCACTCAGCTGTATCGCCGGTGACTGATTGGCAGCTGGCGGACCGCTTGAGTCGACCATCTCATCATCAACCTCTACGCCTGATGTCTCCGATGTAGCTGCTCCTGCTGCCGTTGCTAGTACAGCCTCTGCTGCTTTTGCTTCTGCCTGGCGCCTCGCTTGGACCTTCTCACAGTACGGGCACAGATGCTCCACCACCTTCACTTCCAACTCCACAAGGGACTTGATGCCGACATGGTTGTGGACGTTGGGGATGTGACGGAACCTTCACATAAAGGAAAACAGTTTCAAGCAAACTGTTTTGCATGCAATGTGCCATGCAGCAATCTGTCATGCATGCAATCTTTCATGCATGCAATCTGCCATGCATGCAATCTGCCATGCATGCAAGGGTTTTCCGCATACAATCTGCAATGCATGCAACCTGCAATACATGCAACCTGCAATGCATGCAACCATGCCATGCATGCAACCTGCAGTACATGCAACGATGCCATGCATGCAATGTGCCATACATGCAATCTGCCATGCATGTAATCTGCCATGCATGCAATATGCCATGCATGCAATATGACATGCATGCAATCTGTTATGCATGTAATTTTCCATGCATGTAATCTGCCATGCATGGCGGATGCCATCCATACAAGGGTGCCATGCATGCAATCTGCAATGCATGCAACCTGCAATACATGCATCCTGCAATGCATGCAACCTGCAATTCATGCAATCTGCCATGCATGCAATCTTCCATGCATGCAGCCTCCAATACATGTAACCTGCAATGTATGCAACCTGCAATGCATGTAATCTGCCATGTCACGTGTTCCATAAACACATACCTGAACCGCGGGTCAACAACCGTTGCCACCACGTGTCTCATCGTGCATTTCTTTATGTACTTTTCCACCTGCACAAAACAAGCCCAACCCGATACAACCCCATGCTATGCAAGTCAATGGAATGCAATTGTGTGCTCTACCATGTAAAATAATGCAAAATCCTTCACCCTGGGGGGTGAGGGAGGGGGGTGGGGTAGGGCCTATCACTACTATGTATCGTAGTGCAAGATACTTCCCAGGGAGGGGGGATGGGGAGGAGTGTCTCACCTTCTCACATGCGTTCACAAAGCCGACCTGCAAAACCACCAACAGCTTCTCTGTTGGATCTAGAGGCGCCTTCTTCTCCGTCTGCTTCTTCACGGTACCCGTGGCCTTCACGCGCCAATAGTGCAGCTTTTGCAAGATATGGCTGAAGAAGGAGAGGACGAGGGATATGATTCGATACAAACTACAAAATATGTCAATAGTGAACCCCTTGAAGGGCTTCAGGGTCGTGATGACGAGGCCGAGGAGCTCCCAGCCCTGGCCACTCGGCTTCAACTTAGGTTCCTTGGCCTGCAGCCACTCATCAAGGACATCCTTGATGCGCTCAACACGCTCATACATGTCAAGGGTCGAGTTCCAACAGGTCGGTGTGTTAACGTGGAGGGACAGGTACTGCACATCACGAGCGTTACACGTGGTCAGCAGCGACATCTCACGCTTCGCCGAACGTGTGACGAAGTTGACGATGTGGCGCGCGGTCTGGAGGTGCTCTTCCATTGCATCCATCGTGATGAGATCCTTCACTACAAGGTTGAGGACGTGTCCTATGTAGTGGATGTGGCCCTCCTTTAAGACATCTTTCTGCTGCACAAGAAAGTTGTCCACGAGGCTATCGTTGACGGTGTCGTTGTTGACGGTGAGGCTGTATATTTTGCCCCACAACCCCCATTCCTTCATCACAGTTGCAAACAAGTCGAACATATAGGATGTAGTAGCATCATCACTGCATGCTGGGAAGCCAAGTGCCACACTCTGTAGCTGCCATGCTGCAATCCAATGTGCCGTGATGCCTAGGTACTTGTGGTTGGCACCCGACTGACATCCATCACACGTGAAAGAGACCCACAACTGCACCTCCACAATCATCTTTACTAGATGCTTCCTAAATGCAGCAGCACCATTCTTAATAAGACGCGTGACGGTGATGCGACCGGGGAGAATGACAAAGGGGTTGCAGTGGAAAAGAACAACACGCAGCCATGCTGACTCCACACTAAGGAACGACTCTTGCTTGTCGACAACATGCTTCCAGATACAACTCTGGAAAACTTCTTGTTGAAATCGATGCCAACCCTTGCCATCCCGCGTGCCACAACAGTGTTTGTCCCATCAACCACGCCGGCAGTCTCCAAAGCGTGGCTGGTGGCATTTGCCAGGTTTTGCTGTGCCTCTAGTGCCTTCAGTTCCTTCCATCTTTCATTGTACGCTCTGCGCACATGGTTCCACATTGTTGTTGTCTGGCTTTGCGTCATCGCATAAGACCCTGAGCATGTTACGAATGCAATGCACCATAGTGCAGTATAGAACAAGGCACTGTTTACACCCCCCCTCCCCCCGAGATGGTCTATTGCATAAAACTACACCAATACAAAGCACAAGCATACACTGCTGTGCAAACCCATGCAAGTAATGCAATGCACCACTGTGCAGTACAAAACAGAGCACTATTTAAGATAAACATGCAAAAATGTACCCAGGGGGGGTTCCGTTGTACAAAAGTGCACCAATGCAAGCACAAGCATTAAGTTCTGTGCAAAGCCGTGCAAGCAATGCAATGTACCACCGTGTAGTGTAAACCAGAGCACTGTTTAGGATAAACATGCAAAGATCTTCCCACGGAGGGAAGGAGGGGGTCCGTTGCACAAACCTGCACCAATGCAAAGCACAAGTATGTAGTACTGTATAAAGCCATGCACCACCGTGCAGTGCAAAATAGAGCACTGTTTAGCATAAACATACAAAAATCTACCCGGAGGGTTGGGAGGAGGGGGTCCGTTGTACAAAATTGTACCAATGGAACGCATAAGCATGCATTGCTGTGCAGAGACATGCAAGCAATGTAATGCACCATCGTGCAGTTCAAAAGAAAGCACTGTTTAGGATAAACAAGCAACAATATTTCCGGGGTGTGAGGGGGTCCGTTGTACAAAACTGCACCAATGCAAAGAACAAGCATGCACTCCTCTTCAAAGCCATGCAAGCAATGCAATGCACCACCGTGTAGTCAAAAATGCACTTTTTAGGATAAACATGCAAAAATCTACCCAGGAGTGGGGGTAGGAAGTTTGTTGCACAAAACTACACGAATGCAAAGCACAAGCATGCATTGCTGTGCAAAGCCATGCAAGCAATGTAATGCACTACCGTGCCCTACAAAATAGTACACTATTTAGGATAAACATGAAAAAATGTACCCAGGAGGAGAGGGAGTCCGTTGCACAAAACTGCACCAATGCAAGAACAAGTATGCAGTACTATGCAAATTAGTGCAAGCAATGCAATGCACAACCGAGCAGTGCAAAACAGATCAGTGTTTAGGATAAATGTGCAAAACTCTTCCCGAGGGAGGGGGGAGGAGGGGGTCCGTCTGCCTTGTGCCATGTCGTAAGCATGTAATGTTGTGCGTCTGCCTTGTACCGTACGCTCCTTTAAGGCCGGGGCAGTTAGGGGGGAGCCGCGGGCATGGTGCACGCAGTTAGAGCATTCTCCAGTTGTCGCTCGAAAAAGGGTGAGAGGGGTTGCACATCGTCCGCAACATTTAGCGGATAATGTGCCTATGCGCTCGCGACGGTTCGCGACGATGTGCCTGGAGAAATGGACGGCCAGGGGGGGCGATTGCAGTTGGCTTACAACCTTACTATGGGGTAACCGACGGGTCTGTACCTTCTACACCGATAGCAAACAATAGCCTACATCAGCCTACATCGGCCTAAGGGAATCAGAGAAGTAGAGAAGTAGAGATGTAGTATGAGGACACCTGCGAAGCTCACTCTCGAGCACCTCAATGGTGGGATGTCAAAGTTCACAGGGTTTGGTTTTCCCTTATGGAGATGGCAATTCGAGATTTTCATGGGGATGCGTGGCTATTTGAAGATGTTCCTTAGAGAAGAGGTTGAACCTCCAAAAACAGATCCTGGATATGAAGCCTGGAGTGTCAAAAATGACATGGTGTTTGTGATTCTTCTGACATCCATACATGAGTCACTGCATGTCCACCTACAACGTATCATACATGCTTTAAAGGCTTACAATAAGCTTGCACGTGTATACCAATCAACGGCTCTTGCAAACTGCCTCTTCATCATTCAAAAGCTCATTTCGATGAGAGTGAGCGAGGGAGAGTCGATTGCGAACTGCGTGTCGTAGTTTGAAGGACTATTGCAACAAGTAACCCAAATGAACTCGGAAATGGACGCCAACATGCCGGCCATGATCCTCCACATGGTGTTATCTGAAAGCTGGGATCCTTTTATCAACGTCTTTGGTATATGAGGATTTGACGTATGAGGCAGTGTCCAAGTACGTGCACAATGACGCCATGCGTCACAGCGGTAGTGAGGCTAACATTTCAGTCTATGCTGCACAGTACGGTGGTCGTGACAACAATTCCTCTTCTTGTCAGAGGAGTAGTGGAAGCGATAGCGGTGGAGGAAAAGGCAATGGTGGCGGTGGAAAGAGTTCAAAGCGTCTTAGGAAGTGCCATAACTGTGGCAAGCTTGGATGTTGGGTATGGGAAAGCTGGACTCCCAAGAAGGAAGACAAAGATCATGGTGGTAGATATAAGGGCACAGGAAAGGGTAAGGAGTTGATGTACATGATGGTAGAGAGCGTACCGGCAACCAATGGAGTAGCACTACTCAAGCGTGGACCCTACGGGCTCGCCTCTGGTACAAACTACCACTCTTCAAAGAAGAAGGATGGGTTCATCTCCATTGGGGACACTAAACATCGCTTCAAGTGTACCAACGGCTGTTGGAAAAGGAGCCATCTAGCTCAGTTTCAGGTCCACAGGAGCAAGTTCCAGGAAAACACCAGATGCCTACTCCAATCGTCGGTCCAACTTCATCATTAGAAAGATCACGTGACAAAATGTATATTCTCCAACTTTGAGGTTGATCCAACGGCCGGATTGGGAGACCAATTTTCAGAGTTTTCGGGGTCATCAACCGCGAATATCCGGGTGACCATGGGCGATGGCTCTATGCCTTAGCCTGAGAAAAGAAAAAGGCAAGAGGTCGAGGGTCAAGACCTGATGGGAGAAATATCCAAAAGGGTCCTTGGTCTTAGGATTGCATTGTCAGATTGTGTTGACTACGATAAAGGTACCTTTCCTTACTTTTTGGGTGAGGTGAGATCCTTGTGTGCTTGTCATGGACACATGGCCGTTCTCCATGGGATTGTGGATTATGTGACCACTAGGAGTGTGCCATGAGAGCATTTTCTAGCTCTCTAGGTCGTGTGTGAGTGGTCAGCCTGATTGCTAGGCTGATTTCCTCCCTTGTGTGAGATTGTGCACTCTAGTGTGTGAGCCTTAGTCTCCATGGCTAAGTGGTGTGGCTTGTGGGAGGGCTTATTTACCCAAGCTCTAGCTCTATATGTACTCCATCATTTTGAGTGATTCAACAACCATTCTTCAGCACAAGTAATGCTCTTCCAATTACACATGCTCGCTACTTCAAGGCTCCGTCTCTCCTTCAGATCCAACATTTGGTATCAGAGCCAAGTTGTGCCATTTTCAGCCAGCACAAGCCATCACTTTGAGAGTGACTGGTTTGGGAAAAACCTTCATCAAATTTCAGAATCTAACACTTGATCTTAAATTTCAAGAGACAAGCTTTCCAACAAGCCCAAGATTGCGAATATCCGACTGGCGGATTGAGAGTTATGCTCATAACGAGATCGGCCAAGGCTAGACTCTTTTCTATGAGTAAGACTCTCGCCTTGTCATGATCGTAACTCTCTCGTTTCTGTGTCAAATTTAAAAAGTGGCACATGCCAATTGTAGTAATTTTCCAAAATTTTCCATTGGTGCAAAAATATTTGCATTCCATCAATTTCTTTGATATAAACGCTGTTTACAAGCTGGCTGGTCTGAGTTGGAATAGGAGCAGAAGCATACCCTGTTTTTGTTGGAAAGGGAGCCATCCGGCTCAATTTCAGGTCCACAGGAGCAAGTTCCAGGAAAGTACCAGATGCCTGCTCCGATCTCCAATCCGACTTCTTCATTGGAAAGATCATGTGGCAAAATGTCTACGGTCCAAGTTTGAGGCCGATCCAACGGTCGGATTGGGAGATATGAATTTTCGAAGTTTCAGGGGTCATGGACCGTCGATGTGTGGGTGGGCATGGGTGATGGCTCCATGCCTTAGCCTGAGAAAAGAAAAA